>JARQOC010000011.1:4240694-4470181 GCA_033576535.1 Allobates femoralis
CGTGATCAAGGATCATTTACTTTCTCTTTTAAAGATTAATGATCGGAGGCAGAAATAACCATGAGCCGAGGAAATGGGCCAGAAAGGCACGGTTAACCCTCCGACTGCCACAACCCCGGCATCTCATCTAGTTGGCTGGAGACCCCACTGTGCGGATTAGTGAATAGGATTTTACATTTCTCGGCAGTGATAAGTGGATGAGTCTGTGACCGGCACGTAGAGAGGCTCCTAATGGAGGCAGCGTTGTGGCTCGGACGCCTCCGTCATGTCCGGTCAGTCCTGCTGACTACAGGTGGGATGCTGTGCTGGAAATGATGTTTTTTGCTCCACCAATAGGAGGATCTTCATGACTTATTAATGTGGATTTATGGAAACTGAATACATGGTCCTCTATAAGTATCCCTGGTCACCAAGTATAGGTGTAAAGTTGTGTGTATGTATCTCTCTCTCTGTCGGGTCACTATATATGGGGTCTATAGGTGTAGAGCTGTGTTTGTATCTCTTTCTCTGGTCACTATATATGGGATTATAGGTGCAGAGCTGTGTGTATGTATAGCTTGACTCTGCCCGATCACTATGTATAGGATCTATAGTGCAGAGCTGTGTGTATGTATAGCTTGATCTCTGCCCGATCACTATATATAGGATTACAGGTGCAGAGCTGTGTGTATGTATAGCTTGATCTCTGCCTGGGACTATATAGGGGTCTATAGGTGAAGAGTTGTGTGTCTGTAGATTTATATCTCTACCCAGTAAATAAAAATATAAATATATATATATATCGCTATAGAGCTGTGTATGTATGTCTTTCTGTTTTGTCACTGTATATGGGGTCTATATATGTAGAGCTGTGCGTATGTATATCTATATCTCTGCTCTACCTGGTCACTATTTGTGAGATCTAAACCTTCTACTGGCTTAAAAGGATTGTCCACTACTAACAATAGCCCCTTATCCATTTGTATGTTTTACCCCAGTAAAATAACACCTATACTTTCATCCAGTGTTACCACCATTCCAGCAGTGTTGACACTTCCTCTCCCGGGGATCACATGACATTGTCATGTGATCCCTGCAACCAATCAGCGGTGACCAATCCAGTCATCCAGGGAAATGAACACCTGTGGCTTCTTGCTCAATGCCTCTGGATGTCCGTTATGTCTCCAGGAGAGTGAAGCCAGTGCTGATAGGCTGCAGGGATCATATGATATAATGTCACGTGATCCCCAGGAGAGGCAGAGCCGACACTGCTGGAGCAGCCAGAGGTGAGTGCAGGTGTTGCTGGATACTGTATATCTGCCCCATGATGACTGAAGTAGTGAGCAGATATAGTACTCAGCCCCGGTCACTGTACAGTGCTGTGCAGCATCACAACTGAGTAGCTCCTGCGGCACCACGATCGTCGGGGCACCGGGTTTTGCATCCTCAGCGATCAGACATTGATGACCTACCCCGAATACACCATTAACTCTTTATGGGAAGTAAAGAAAAAAATCAACAATTGTGTCTTAGTTTCTTTTAAGTTTTATATTCCACCTTCTACGTTCTGCAAAACTAAAGTGATATCTCTGCTCTGTAAGATTCTGCTGTTATTAAATGTCGTTTTATTACTTTTATACATTGCCTAAATACTATATATATGTATTATAGCAAAATATAAATTTAACATAATCTACGGCTCGTTCACACGTGTCTTTCTTGTCTGACTCTTATTCATGTTTTTCGCTGATAAACCTTGTACTTATCACAGTCTATGGTCACAAATTATGTGACCGAGTGCTCGGCACAGGGCACCGATGTTGATGATCTGAGAGATAACAATCTGTGCGTCAGTGGAAAAAAAAAGATCTCACTCGCACACCATTCACACACTGTCCGTTTTTCTGTCCTTATGGACAGTCTGATAGGAGAAGCTGGGAAATTTTTTTTATCCTCCAAAAAAACTCTGACCGAAGGCTGATCACAAACCTAAGGGTACCGTTACACGTCACAACATTGCATGCAATTTCACTGGCAATTTGCTGGTTGCAGTGAAATCATGGACACATTGTTACATTTGTACACAGCAACAAAATAGAACAATGTGTCCATGATTTCACTGCAACCAGTAAGTTGCAAGTGAAATTGCATGCAATGTTGCAATGTGTAAAGGTACCTCAAGGCTCCTTTCACATCAGTGGTTTTGCAATTTCGAGGTACAGTAGATCCGGCAGATGTCACTGCACCTGCCAGATCTACCGCGTAACGGATGACTTGCGGCACAGATCCGACAAGCCCCATTCATTCTCTATGGGGCTTGCGATTGGGTACAGTATTGCTGAATCCATCACTTGCGGCACCGCAAAAAACAAAACAAAACGCTGCCAGCAGTGTTTTGTTTTCGCGGCCGGATCTGCTTGATCCAGCTAAACCGCACTTGTCGCACCCGACCGCAAGCCCCATCGGGAATGAATGGGGCTTGCTGGATCTGTGCCGCAAGTCAGCCGTTATGCGGCAGATGTGGTGACATCTGCCAGAACTGACGCAAATTGCACTACAACGCAGATGTGAAAGCAGCCTACGAAAACGTAGACCTCATGTATGAGAAAACAGTGTGGTGTGAATGAGCCCTATGAGCCGTAGTATATACTTTCCATTACAGCACAAATTGAGGGTTGTTTTTAGCACAATGGTTTAATTTGTTTTGCACCATTTTTGGATATATTTGACCTCTTTATCTTTCTATATTTTGGAATAAACAAAAAATGTAATTTCTGCATTGCTTTTAAATGTTTTTTATTCTGCTAACTGTGGGATAGATATTAACTTAGTTTTGTAGTACGGGTTGTTGTGGACGGAGTGATACCGCATATGTGCCAGGCCTTGGGTTCCCTGAGCGTATCCCCATCATCCCTGCAATCCTGCTGATGCCCGCTCTGTGGATCGGCTGATTGGCATTGGGTAGAGGCCTCCCGGGTCCTGTAACTATGGGTTTGCTGCTGGCACAAGGTGACAGCCCTCCTGCCGACCCTATACCTGAGCAGTCTGTGCACATGTCATCAGAGGACACTGTATACCAGTGGTTGTGACAGTACACTCTGGTGCACCACCGGGTGCCGTGCCCAGCGGGCAAGACCGGACCTCGAGGGCACAAGGTGGAGCTGAGTTGCTGTGTTCTCCTTCTATACGACAAGAAAGGGAAAGAATCTTCCCTCTTAAGTCCTCGAACATCCTCTTAAGTCCCTGAGGATGAGGAGGGCAAAGGCGGTCAGGCGCTGGCATCTTGTGGAGCCCTATGTTCGGGGCCTTGAGGATGACGTCTGCCCTCATTTGAAGCCTGTTGCTGAAGACGTTTTGGATGAGGGGCCCTTCTCATAGGCCCGGTTGCTCTCGGCCTGGGACTCTTGTGATTTAGTTATTGCCCCAGAATGCAAACAGCTGAGATGTTGGGAACAAGACTTCTGTCATTTTGGGTTCTTGTAGTATTTCTGATCTGGCTCAGTAAATACAGATGCTTGTCTGCCGTGTTATGTTCTGTGTGGACTCCGCGGGAGATCGGAGAGGAATTTATATCAGAGAGAAGACAATGGCTCCGAATTTCAGAATGCTAATGTGGAGCGATGCTCCGGAGGGGACTATTTAGGCGGCAGAGAACTTCGTCGGTTTCCTGGGATGGGTGTCTCAGCCGAGCCCAGCACCAGTTTGTCTATGGATCTCTTCAATCAGTGTGACAGATTGAAGCAGAGCTTTCTTGGTTTATGGAGTCCCTGCTGGGGGGTGTAGTCCAGTAGGAGGAGTTATAATTCATTACTTAGTGTCAGCCTCCTGGTGGCGGCAGCCTGCACCTGCAGTTTGCTATGCCATGCAATGACACAGATGAGAAATTTATTCTAAGGATTTTCATTGTTTCTTTAATCTGTTTTTAGTTTTCTTTTTGGACTTGTTTAGTACATTCTCCTGTGCACCATTACCTTCCACCCTGGCACTGAATATGCCCTCACAGCAGCCCCGCTGCACACACAGCCCTGGGGGCTCCTTACCTGAATTTGGTGGGATCTGCAGACGATCTGATGGGTATGAGACCTCCAGAGAAGCGTGTGGTCTGATGAACTTCAACCACCAGTCCTTCAGTATGTCATGCAGGGGGGATACACTGGAAGTCTGGATGGAGTGGAGCGTCCCTGTCTGGAGATGTAGAGAGCTGTCGCTCAGCTCACACCTGTCTGTGAACAAGGCCTTGAGTCTGAGCTGATTGATGCTGCCGCCTCCTGCTAGACTGACAGCTCCTGTCACAGCGTAGAGGCCGCCAGTCCAGCAGGAGGTGGTGGCACTGCGTGGGGAATAGAGCTGGAGTGACTGAGGCTTCACATCTACCATAGCCCTTCAGCCTTATTTGACCATCGATTCAATGACAGATTTTTCAGTAATGGAGGAGCTGACCAGTCAGGGGGAGGGTGTATCTGGCCTGGACACATGTTGAGCTGGGGGTGTACCAGGGTTGGAGACCATGTACCTGGAGAGTGCCAGGGACGGACCTCATTCATCGGGGGGGGTGAGGGTTTATAGACTCAGACATCATACTTTGCGGTGAAGTCCCAGGCTTGGGGAGGGGGAAGGGATGGGGTTTAGGGGGATCGTATTGTATCTGACTCGGACAACCCTGGATTGGACGTCATGCCCTGGGGGTGTACCGGGGCCGGACGAGGATCTTAGCAGGTGGAGATGTCTTGTGGGTTGCACTCTGCTGTTGTCGGGGGCAGTTTATTTTCTATAGGTGGAGCTGCATGGTCATCCTCTGACTCCTCTCTCCCCATGGGGGCACTCCTCGTCCTCTTCCCCAGCAGCGTCTGGTTCTTTCTCGGGTTAATCTCATGATTTCTTCCTCATGGTGAGATCCTCCCTCATGTCCAGGAGAACGAGACCCAAGAGGAGATAGGTTCAAACCGTGCGAGGAACGGGCGGCAGATGCCTGACCACCAACACCACCACCACCGTGTCTGTATGTCGTATGTCACGCATTATAATGGCAGCTCTGGCGGTATATACAGTTTTTCTCTAGCTGAGGCCTCATAGCAACCAGTCAACATGATCCGCTCCTTATTACACCCGTCTGTGAGGGCCCCGAACCACGGACTGTGAGGGCCCCGGACTGTACACAGCGGCCGCACTGCCAGAATCACTTCTCACTGGTAATTACTACTTTATTGACCTGTCAACTCTGGGGCCTTGAGCACTCGAGACCTCAATGTACAACTCCTACCGGACAACACAGATTATATCAGTACTGGAGTGTTATAAGAGGAGCTGATATCAGTCACATATGTAATGTCTGGGATTATATCAGTACTGGAGTGTTATAAGAGGGCTGATATCAGTCACATATGTAATGTCTGGGGTTATATCAGTACTGGAGTGTTATAAGAGGACTGATATCAGTCACATATGTAATGTCTGGGGGTTATATCAGTACTGGAGTATTATAAGAGGAGCTGATATCAGTCACATATGTAATGTCTGGGGTTATATCAGTACTGGAGTGTTATAAGAGGAGCTGATATCAGTCACATATGTAATGTCCGGGGTTATATCAGTACTGGAGGGTTATAAGAGGAGCTGATATCAGTCACATATGTAATGTCTGGGGTTATATTAGTACTGGAGTGTTATAAGAGGAGCTGATATCAGTCACATATGTAATATCTGGGATTATATCAGTACTGGAGCGTTATAAGAGGAGCTGATATCAGTCACATATGTAATGTCTGGGGTTATATCAGTACTGGAGCGTTATAAGAGGAGCTGATATCAGTCACATATGTAATGTCTGGGTTATATCAGTACTGGAGTGTTATAAGAGGGCTGATATCAGTCACATGTAATATCTGGGGTTATATCAGTACTGGAGTGTTATAAGAGGAGCTGATATCAGTCACATATGTAATGTCTGGGATTATATCAGTACTGGAGTGTTATAAGAGAGCTGATATCAGTCACATATGTAATGTCTGGGGTTATATCAGTACTGGAGGGTTATAAGAGGAGCTGATATCAGTCACATATGTAATGTCTGGGTTATATCAGTACTGGAGTGTTATAAGAGGAGCTGATATCAGTCACATATGTAATGTCTGGGTTATATCAGTACTGGAGTGTTATAAGAGGAGCTGATATCAGTCACATATGTAATATCTGGGATTATATCAGTACTGGAGGGTTATAAGAGGAGCTGATATCAGTCACATATGTAATGTCTGGGGTTATATCAGTACTGGAGTGTTATAAGAGGAGCTGATATCAGTCACATATGCAATGTCTGGGGTTATATCAGTACTGGAGTGTTATAAGAGGAGCTGATATCAGTCACATATGTAATGTCTGGGGTTATATCAGTACTGGAGTGTTATAAGAGGAGCTGATATCAGTCACATATGTAATGTCTGGGGTTATATCAGTACTGGAGCGTTATAAGAGGAGCTGATATCAGTCACATATGTAATGTCTGGAGTTATATCAGTACTGGAGTGTTATAAGAGGGCTGATATCAGTCACATATGTAATGTCTGGGGTTATATCCGTACTGGAGTGTTATATGAGAGAGCTGATATCAGTCACATATGTAATGTCTGGGGTTATATCAGTACTGGAGTGTTATAAGAGGAGCTGATATCAGTCACATATGTAATGTCTGGGGTTATATCAGTACTGGAGTGTTATAAGAGGGCTGATATCAGTCACATATGTAATGTCTGGGGTTATATCAGTACTGGAGTGTTGTAAGAGGGGCTGATATCAGTCACATATGTAATGTCTGGGGTTATATCAGTACTGGAGGGTTATAGGAGGAGCTGATATCAGTCACATATGTAATGTCGGGGGTTATATCAGTACTGGAGGGTTATAAGAGGAGCTGATATCAGTCACATATGTAATGTCGGGGGTTATATCAGTACTGGAGGGTTATAAGAGGGGCTGATATCAGTCACATATGTAATGTCGGGGGTTATATCAGTACTGGAGTGTTATAAGAGGGCTGATATCAGTCACATATGTAATGTCTGGGGTTATATCAGTACTGGAGTGTTGTATGAGGAGCTGATATCAGTCACATATGTAATGTCTGGGGTTATATCAGTACTGGAGTGTTATAAGAGGAGCTGATATCAGTCACATATGTAATGTCTGGGGTTATATCAGTACTGGAGGGTTATAAGAGGGGCTGATATCAGTCACATATGTAATGTCTGGGGTTATATCAGTACTGGAGTGTTATAAGAGGAGCTGATATCAGTCATATATGTAATGTCTGGGGTTATATCAGTACTGGAGTGTTATAAGAGGAGCTGATATCAGTCACATATGTAATGTCTGGGGTTATATCAGTACTGGATTGTTATAAGAGGGCTGATATCAGTCACATATGTAATGTCTGGGGTTATATCAGTACTGGAGTATTATAAGAGGAGCTGATATCAGTCACATATGTAATGTCTGGGGTTATATCAGTACTGGAGTGTTATAAGAGGAGCTGATATCAGTCATATATGTAATGTCTGGGGTTATATCAGTACTGGTGTTAGGCATAGTCACATGTCCTTGTATACTGGTAGGTCTGTTATATCATGCATGTTCTGCGTGGCTCGGTGGCTTTTGTATTGACTTGGGTGGGGGTGAGTATTGATCGTCCGCTTGTTGCTTTGCAGCTCAGTGTTGAAATGACCTAATAATGGTGATAATTGTTTCCTGTGTATATGGCCGCCCGGTGTGCATAGGTTTCCGGGGATTTCTTCTAATACACAGCTGTGATCTATGCTCCATGTTTTCATTCCCAGCATGTATAATAGGATCAGGGCTCAGGACATTATATCTCCTCGTATAGACCCGGTTATTAGCCAGGAGGTCTGTCAGATAATTTGTCTTAGGTTTTGTTATAGGAATTGCCATACAAATATAGGCACGCCAGACCCCCTGTATGCCGGTCCCCCGATGAACCACATTGAATATAATGGTGTCTGCCGTGGTTTAGTCTTTTTGGTCAGATCTGTGACACTGGCTCCAACACAGATGTGAGCTAAGCCTCAGCGTGCCCCCGCTGCTGCACATTGTACCCCGTTATATTCAGAAGTCAAGACGAGAAAGAAAAGAACGGAGGTGGACTTGTCAGCTTATACGTTTATATCCAACTTTCCTGTCTTCCATTATCGTTGTCAGCATTTCTGCTGTGCAATCCAAGGACGAAGTGTCAGCAGAGACCCTGACATTACTGTAGTGTTACATAGTAATTATACGACTGCAGCAGAGCACCCCCACTGATACTGCCCACACCAGACATACTGTAGGTAAGAAAGTGCCGATAAGCCCAGTAATGGCTGATAACAGGGAGTAATAGATTGTAGTTACCTGTCCTACAGTCTCCTCCTCCAGTAATGGCTGATAACAGGGAGTAATAGATTGTAGTCACCTATCCTACAGTCTCCTCCAGTAATGGCTGATAACAGGGAGTAATAGATTGTAGTTACCTGTCCTACAGTCTCCTCCTCCAGTAATGGCTGATAACAGGGAGTAATAGATTGTAGTTACCTGTCCTACAGTCTCCTCCTCCAGTAATGGCTGATAACAGGGAGTAATAGATTGTAGTCACCTGTCCTACAGTCTCCTCCCCCAGTAATGGCTGATAACAGGGAGTAATAGATTGTAGTCACCTGTCCTACAGTCTCCTCCTCCTCCAGTAATGGCTGATAACAGGGAGTAATAGATTGTAGTCACCTGTCCTACAGTCTCCTCCTCCTCCAGTAATGGCTGATAACAGGGAGTAATAGATTGTAGTCACCTGTCCTACAGTCTCCTCCTCCAGTAATGGCTGATAACAGGGAGTAATAGATTGTAGTCACCTGTCCTACAGTCTCCCCCTCCAGTAATGGCTGATAACAGGGAGTAATAGATTGTAGTCACCTATCCTACAGTCTCCTCCAGTAATGGCTGATAACAGGGAGTAATAGATTGTAGTCACCTGTCCTACAGTCTCCTCCCCCAGTAATGGCTGATAACAGGGAGTAATAGATTGTAGTCACCTGTCCTACAGTCTCCTCCTCCTCCAGTAATGGCTGATAACAGGGAGTAATAGATTGTAGTCACCTGTCCTACAGTCTCCTCCTCCTCCAGTAATGGCTGATAACAGGGAGTAATAGATTGTAGTCACCTGTCCTACAGTCTCCTCCTCCTCCAGTAATGGCTGATAACAGGGAGTAATAGATTGTAGTCACCTGTCCTACAGTCTCCTCCTCCTCCAGTAATGGCTGATAACAGGGAGTAATAGATTGTAGTCACCTGTCCTACAGTCTCCTCCTCCAGTAATGGCTGATAACAGGGAGTAATAGATTGTAGTCACCTGTCCTACAGTCTCCCCCTCCAGTAATGGCTGATAACAGGGAGTAATAGATTGTAGTCACCTATCCTACAGTCTCCTCCAGTAATGGCTGATAACAGGGAGTAATAGATTGTAGTCACCTGTCCTACAGTCTCCTCCCCCAGTAATGGCTGATAACAGGGAGTAATAGATTGTAGTCACCTGTCCTACAGTCTCCTCCTCCAGTAATGGCTGATAACAGGGAGTAATAGATTGTAGTCACCTGTCCTACAGTCTCCTCCTCCTCCAGTAATGGCTGATAACAGGGAGTAATAGATTGTAGTCACCTGTCCTACAGTCTCCTCCTCCTCCAGTAATGGCTGATAACAGGGAGTAATAGATTGTAGTCACCTGTCCTACAGTCTCCTCCTCCTCCAGTAATGGCTGATAACAGGGAGTAATAGATTGTAGTCACCTGTCCTACAGTCTCCTCCTCCTCCAGTAATGGCTGATAACAGGGAGTAATAGATTGTAGTCACCTGTCCTACAGTCTCCTCCTCCTCCAGTAATGGCTGATAACAGGGAGTAATAGATTGTAGTCACCTGTCCTACAGTCTCCTCCTCCTCCAGTAATGGCTGATAACAGGGAGTAATAGATTGTAGTCACCTGTCCTACAGTCTCCCCCTCCAGTAATGGCTGATAACAGGGAGTAATAGATTGTAGTCACCTATCCTACAGTCTCCTCCAGTAATGGCTGATAACAGGGAGTAATAGATTGTAGTCACCTGTCCTACAGTCTCCTCCCCCAGTAATGGCTGATAACAGGGAGTAATAGATTGTAGTCACCTGTCCTACAGTCTCCTCCTCCAGTAATGGCTGATAACAGGGAGTAATAGATTGTAGTCACCTGTCCTACAGTCTCCTCCTCCTCCAGTAATGGCTGATAACAGGGAGTAATAGATTGTAGTCACCTGTCCTACAGTCTCCTCCTCCAGTAATGGCTGATAACAGGGAGTAATAGATTGTAGTCACCTGTCCTACAGTCTCCTCCTCCTCCAGTAATGGCTGATAACAGGGAGTAATAGATTGTAGTCACCTGTCCTACAGTCTCCTCCTCCTCCAGTAATGGCTGATAACAGGGAGTAATAGATTGTAGTCACCTGTCCTACAGTCTCCTCCTCCTCCAGTAATGGCTGATAACAGGGAGTAATAGATTGTAGTCACCTGTCCTACAGTCTCCTCCTCCTCCAGTAATGGCTGATAACAGGAGTAATAGATTGTAGTCACCTGTCCTACAGTCTCCTCCTCCTCCAGTAATGGCTGATAACAGGGAGTAATAGATTGTAGTCACCTGTCCTACAGTCTCCTCCTCCTCCAGTAATGGCTGATAACAGGGAGTAATAGATTGTAGTCACCTGTCCTACAGTCTCCCCCTCCAGTAATGGATGATAAGTTGTTGATTGTGTCATATATCTGATTGCAGATTGCTGCCTGGTTTCGGTCGCCCTCTTGTCTGGTAGCTCGGGATGGTCGGTGTCTCTGGCTGTGGGTTACATTGTATCTAATCAGATCTATAAACCATTGGGGTCATTACTTTCTTCAGGGCCTCAGTGTAGCAGATTCTGTGGGGTAATGTGTATAATGAGGGGATTTATAGTGATATTTTGGCCTGTATATCTTATACATACTCTGCATTTGGCTCTTAATGAGGACATGATTTGGGGGGAGTCCTGATCTATTGCTGGGTGCTCCCCTTTGCTTTGGTGTTCGGTTTCTTGTGTAGCTCTGATGTTGGGGGTCCTGATCTGTCTTGGTGTGTGATGTTGGGGTGCTGATCTGTCTTGCTGTGTGATGTTGGGGTGCTGATCTCTGTCTTGGTGTGTAATGTTGGGGTGCTGATCTCTGTCTTGCTGTGTGATGTTGGGGTGCTCTGTCTTGCTGTGTGATGTTGGGGTGCTGATCTCTGTCTTGCTGTGTGATGTTGGGGTGCTGATCTCTGTCTTGGTGTGTGATGTTGGGGTGCTGATCTCTGTCTTGGTGTGTGATGTTGGGGACCTGATCTTTGTCTTGGTGTGTGATGTTGGGGGTCCTGATCTCTGTGTTGCTGTGTGATGTTGGGGGTCCTGATCTCGGTCTTGCTGTGTGATGTTGGGGTGCTGATCTCTGTCTTGGTGTGTGATGTTGGGGTGCTGATCTCTGCCTTGCTGTGTGATGTTGGGGTGCTGATCTCGGTCTTGGTGTGTGATGTTGGGGTGCTGATCTCGGTCTTGCTGTGTGATGTTGGGGTGCTGATCTCGGTCTTGGTGTGTGGGATGTTGGGGTGCTGATCTGTCTTGGTGTGTGATGTTGGGGTGCTGATCTCGGTCTTGCTGTGTGATGTTGGGGTGCTGATCTCGGTCTTGGTGTGTGATGTTGGGGTGCTGATCTGTCTTGGTGTGTGATGTTGGGGTCCTGATCTCGGTCTTGCTGTGTGATGTTGGGGTGCTGATCTGTCTTGCTGTGTGATTTTGGGGTGCTGATCTCTGTCTTGGTGTGTGATGTTGGGGTGCTGATCTGTCTTGGTGTGTGATGTTGGGGTCCTGATCTCCGTCTTGGTGTGTGATGTTGGGGTGCTGATCTGTCTTGGTGTGTGATGTTGGGGTCCTGATCTCCGTCTTGGTGTGTGATGTTTGGGTCCTGATCTCTGTCTTGGTGTGTGATGTTGGGGTGCTGATCTCGGTCTTGCTGTGTGATGTTGGGGTGCTGATCTCGGTCTTGCTGTGTGATGTTGGGGTGCTGATCTGTCTTGCTGTGTGATGTTGGGGTGCTGATCTGTCTTGGTGTGTGATGTTGGGGTGCTGATCTCTGCCTTGGTGTGTGATGTTGGGGTGCTGATCTCTGCCTTGGTGTGTGATGTTGGGGTGCTGATCTCTGCCTTGCTGTGTGATGTTGGGGTGCTGATCTCGGTCTTGCTGTGTGATGTTAGGGTGCTGATCTCTGTCTTGCTGTGTGATGTTGGGGTCCTGATCTCGGTCTTGCTGTGTGATGTTGGGGTCCTGATCTCTGTCTTGGTGTGTGATGTTGGGGTCCTGATCTCTGTCTTGGTGTGTGATGTTGGGGTCCTGATCTCTGTCTTGCTGTGTGTGATGTTGAGGGGTGCTGATCTGTCTGTGGGTTGGTGTGATGTTGGTGTGCTGATCTGTCTTGGGTGTGTGATGTTGGGGTGCTGATCTGTCTTGGTGTGTGATGTTGGGGTGCTGATCTCAGTCTTGCTGTGTGATGTTGGGGTGCTGATCTGTCTTGGTGTGTGATGTTGGGGTGCTGATCTGTCTTGGTGTGTGATGTTGGGGTGCTGATCTCAGTCTTGGTGTGTGATGTTGGGGTGCTGATCTCTGGTCTTGGTGTGTGATGTTGGGGTGCTGATCTCGTCTTGCTGTGTGATGTTGGTGGGTGCTGATCTGTCTTGCTGTGTGATGTTGGGGTCTGATCTGTCTTGCTGTGTGATTTGGGGTCTGATCTCTGTCTTGCTGTGTGATGGGGTGCTGATCTGTCTTGGTGTGTGATGTTGGGGTGCTGATCTGTCTTGGTGTGTGATGTTGGGGTCCTGATCTCCGTCTTGGTGTGTGATGTTGGGGTGCTGATCTGTCTTGGTGTGTGATGTTGGGGTCCTGATCTCCGTCTTGGTGTGTGATGTTGGGGTCCTGATCTCTGTCTTGGTGTGTGATGTTGGGGTGCTGATCTCGGTCTTGGTGTGTGATGTTGGGGTGCTGATCTCGGTCTTGGTGTGTGATGTTGGGGTGCTGATCTCTGCCTTGCTGTGTGATGTTGGGGTGCTGATCTCTGTCTTGGTGTGTGATGTTGGGTGCTGATCTCTGTCTTGCTGTGTGATGTTGGGGTCCTGATCTCTGTCTTGGTGTGTGATGTTGGGTCCTGATCTCTGTCTTGTGTGTGATGTTGGGGTCCTGATCTCTGTCTTGCTGTGTGATGTTGGGGTGCTGATCTGTCTTGGTGTGTGATGTTGGGGTGCTGATCTCGGTCTTGCTGTGTGATGTTGGGGTGCTGATCTCTGTCTTGCTGTGTGATGTTGGGGTGCTGATCTGTCTTGGTGTGTGATGTTGGGGTGCTGATCTCTGCCTTGCTGTGTGATGTTGGGGTGCTGATCTCTGCCTTGCTGTGTGATGTTGGGGTCCTGATCTCTGTCTTGGTGTGTGATGTTGGGGTCCTGATCTCTGTCTTGGTGTGTGATGTTGGGGTCCTGATCTCTGTCTTGCTGTGTGATGTTGGGGTGCTGATCTGTCTTGGTGTGTGATGTTGGGGTCCTGATCTCTGTCTTGCTGTGTGATGTTGGGGTGCTGATCGGTCTTGGTGTGTGATGTTGGGGTGCTGATCTGTCTTGGTGTGTGATGTTGGGTGGCTGATCTCGGTCTTGGTGTGTATTTTGGGTGCTGATCTCTCTTGGTGTGTGATGTTGGGGTGCTGATCTCGGTCTTGCTGTGTGATGTTGGGGTGCTCTGTCTTGGTGTTGATGTTGGGGTGCTGATCTCGGTCTTGCTGTGTGATTTTCGGGTGCTGATCTCGGTCTTGCTGTGTGATGTTGGGGTGCTCTGTCTTGCTGTGTGATGTTGGGGTGCTCTGTCTCTCCCGGGTGAGGAGCAGGCAGTGTTGCAGGCTGTGCTCCGGCTTCTCCCTTGTGCAGCTCTCACCTCCCTCCATGACATCATCCTGTGCTGCAGACAGTAAGGTGCTCAGCCCCTGCTCCATCCTCCTCCATCTCCCTCCTCCTCTCCTCCTTCTCTCCATCCGCCTCTACCTGCTCATCCTCCTGCTGACGCCCTGCTCTCCGCCATCCATTAGCCGCTTCTCCTCCGGTGTCCGGTAGAGGCGGGGTCACATTCTGCACAACACCGGGGAAGGTGCAGCCTGAACACCCGGGATCTGCGCTCCAGCATGTCCGCGGCCCCCCGGAGCGTGCAGAGCGAGCAACCGCCGATGTGGAGCCGAGAGGAGGCATGCTGAGGAGGCTGATCTGCCAGAGGATCTGCACCAGTAAGAGGGGCCGGGGCCGGCGGTGTGTGCAGAGGAGGACGGGGCCTGCAGAGGATGGGGGCCGGCTGTGTGTGCAGAGGATGGGGCCTGCAGAGGATGGGGCCGGCGGTGTGTGCAGGGGAGGACGGGGCCGGCTGTGTGTGCAGAGGATGGGGCCTGCAGAGGATGGGGGCCGGCTGTGTGTGCAGAGGATGGGGCCGGCGGTGTGTGCAGGGGAGGACGGGGCCGGCTGTGTGTGCAGAGGATGGGGCCTGCAGAGGATGGGGGCCGGCTGTGTGTGCAGAGGATGGGGCCAGCGGTGTGTGCAGGGGAGGACGGGGCCGGCTGTGTGTGCAGAGGATGGGGCCTGCAGAGGATGGGGGCCGGCTGTGTGTGCAGAGGATGGGGCCTGCAGAGGATGGGGCCGGCGGTGTGTGCAGGGGAGGACGGGGCCGGCTGTGTGTGCAGAGGATGGGGCCTGCAGAGGATGGGGGCCGGCTGTGTGTGCAGAGGATGGGGCCTGCAGAGGATGGGGCCGGCGGTGTGTGCAGGGGAGGACGGGGCCGGCTGTGTGTGCAGAGGATGGGGCCTGCAGAGGATGGGGGCCGGCTGTGTGTGCAGAGGATGGGGCCTGCAGAGGATGGGGCCGGCGGTGTGTGCAGGGGAGGACGGGGCCGGCTGTGTGTGCAGAGGATGGGGCCTGCAGAGGATGGGGGCCGGCTGTGTGTGCAGAGGATGGGGCCTGCCGAGGATGGGGCCGGCTGTGTGTGCAGAGGATGGGGCCTGCCGAGGATGGGGGCCGGCTGTGTGTGCAGAGGATGGGGCCTGCCAAGGATGGGGGCCGGCTGTGTGTGCAGAGGATGGGGCCTGCCGAGGATGGGGGCCGGCTGTGTGTGCAGAGGACGGGGCCGGCTGTGTGTGCAGAGGACGGGGCCGGCTGTGTGTGCAGAGGATGGGGCCTGCCGAGGATGGGGGCCGGCTGTGTGTGCAGAGGATGGGGACTGCCGAGGATGGGGGCCGGCTGTGTGTGCAGAGGATGAGGCCTGCCGAGGATGGGGGCCGGCTGTGTGTGCAGAGGACGGGGCCGGCTGTGTGTGCAGAGGACGGGGCCTGCCGAGGATGGGGGCCGGCTGTGTGTGCAGAGGATGGGGCCTGCCGAGGATGGGGGCCGGCTGTGTGTGCAGAGGACGGGGCCGGCTGTGTGTGCAGAGGATGGGGCCTGCCGAAGATGGGGGCCGGCTGTGTGTGCAGAGGATGGGGCCTGCCGAGGATGGGGGCCGGCTGTGTGTGCAGAGGATGGGGCCTGCCGAGGATGGGGGCCGGCTGTGTGTGCAGAGGATGGGGCCTGCCGAGGATGGGGGCCGGCTGTGTGTGCAGAGGATGGGGCCTGCCGAGGATGGGGGCCGGCTGTGTGTGCAGAGGATGGGGCCTGCCGAGGATGGGGGCCGGCTGTGTGTGCAGAGGATGGGGCCTGCCGAGGATGGGGGCCGGCTGTGTGTGCAGAGGATCGGGCCTGCCGAGGATGGGGGCCGGCTGTGTGTGCAGAGGACGGGGCCGGCTGTGTGTGCAGAGGATGGGGCCTGCCGAGGATGGGGGCCGGCTGTGTGTGCAGAGGATGGGGCCTGCCGAGGATGGGGGCCGGCTGTGTGTGCAGAGGACGGGGCCGGCTGTGTGTGCAGAGGACGGGGCCTGCCGAGGATGGGGGCCGGCTGTGTGTGCAGAGGATGGGGCCTGCCGAGGATGGGGGCCGGCTGTGTGTGCAGAGGATGGGGCCTGCCGAGGATGGGGGCCTGCCGTGTGTGCAGAGGACGGGGCCTGCCGTGTGTGCAGAGGACGGGGCCTGCCGTGTGTGCAGAGGACGGGGCCTGCCGTGTGTGCAGAGGACGGGGCCTGCCGTGTGTGCAGAGGACGGGGCCTGCCGTGTGTGCAGAGGACGGGGCCTGCCGTGTGTGCAGAGGACGGGGCCTGCCGTGTGTGCAGAGGACGGGGCCTGCCGTGTGTGCAGAGGACGGGGCCTGCCGTGTGTGCAGAGGACGGGGCCTGCCGTGTGTGCAGAGGACGGGGCCTGCCGTGTGTGCAGAGGACGGGGCCTGCCGTGTGTGCAGAGGACGGGGCCTGCCGTGTGTGCAGAGGACGGGGCCTGCCGTGTGTGCAGAGGACGGGGCCTGCCGTGTGTGCAGAGGACGGGGCCTGCCGTGTGTGCAGAGGACGGGGCCTGCCGTGTGTGCAGAGGACGGGGCCTGCCGTGTGTGCAGAGGACGGGGCCTGCCGTGTGTGCAGAGGACGGGGCCTGCCGTGTGTGCAGAGGACGGGGCCTGCCGTGTGTGCAGAGGACGGGGCCTGCCGTGTGTGCAGAGGACGGGCCTGCCGTGTGTGTGCAGAGGACGGGGCCTGCCGTGTGTGCAGAGGACGGGGCCTGCCGTGTGTGCAGAGGACGGGGCCTGCCGTGTGTGCAGAGGACGGGGCCTGCCGAGGACGGGGCCTGCAGAGGACGGGGCCTGCAGAGGACGCAGAGGAGGACGGGGTCTGCCGACTATGGGGCCTGCAGAGGATGGGGGCCGGCGGTGGGTGCAGAGGAGGACGGGGTCTGCCGAGTATGGGGCCTGCAGAGGAGGACGGGGTCTGCCGAGTATGGGGCCTGCAGAGGAGGACGGGGTCTGCCGAGTATGGGGCCTGCAGAGGAGGACGGCGTCTGCCGAGTATGGGGCCTGCAGAGGACTGGGCCGGCGGTGTGTGCGCAGAGGAGGACGAGGCCTGCAGAGGATGGGGCCAGCGGTGTGTGTAGAGGAGGACGGGGCCTCCCTGGTGACAGCACCACACCCGGCATTTTCTTTGTCTCTTTGATTGTAATGGAGACGAGCTCTGCAGCCCAGACACAGCGTGTACTGTGTGTATGCAGAATCAGATGTTATACTGATGTGTGAAGTTGTCTAAGTACATGAATCTTATAACATTGTATGAATGACATCAGTATAACATGATGTATATGTTACTATATGTTGTGTTTGTACTGAATGTTAACTGATGTATGTCTTATAGATCAGTGTATATATGGCTCCTGAGTGTAATACCGACACGAGGGGCACAGGCTGTAATATAGTGACTATATGTGGCTTCTGGTGTAATCTGTGCTATGAGTTTCCTCCTGCTAATACAGGGGTATATGTCAGCAACTGGTGCAATAGAGCTATAGTGAGGCTATACTCTTGCTGTAATACTGATGTCTTGTGCGGGCACCTGCGCTGTAACACTGGGGCTGCGTGCGGCCTTCCTGCTGTAAACTGGGGCTGCGATGCGTCCTCCTGCTGTAATACAGGGGGCTGTGCAGCCTCCTGCGTAACACGGGGCTGCGTGGGGCCTTCTCCTGCTGTAAACTGGGTCTGCGTGCGGCCTCCTGCTGTAACACTGGGGCTGCGTGCGGCCTCCTGCTGTAACACTGGGGGCTGCGTGCGGCCTCCTGCTGTAACACTGGGGCTGCGTGCGGCCTCCTGCTGTAACACTGGGGGCTGCGTGCGGCCTCCTGCTGTAACACTGGGGGCTGCGTGCGGCCTCCTGCTGTAACACTGGGGGCTGCGTTCGGCCTCCTGCTGTAACACTGGGGGCTGGCGCTCCTGCTGTACACTGGGCTGCGGCCCTCCTCTACTGGGTGCTGGCTCGTAACACTGGGCTGCGTGCGCTCCGCGTATGGCGCGTGCCTCCTGCTGTAACACTGGGGGCTGCGTGCGGCCTCCTGCTGTAACGTGTAAAGAATTTTTTTTTTTTTTTTTAAACCATGTCCTTTATTTCAATGGCTATGTGCCTTTGCCATTCCCCTTTACCACCCCATCCCCCCTCCATCACCCCTCATCCACTTAAGCCCCTCTCCTTCTCTCTACCTTACTGGCTCCCATACTCTCTATAACATACTGAATAATCTCAGACCACCATATTCCAGGGCGTTGCATCTTAAACCATGTCACAATTACAAAAACTAATTGCCTTTTCTCTTTTTGACTGCTGCTCCTGTCAGGCGATATCTCTCCCAACCCTGGTCCACCCTCCACCAACTTGAACCCTTCTCCCGCCACACATAGAAACCCCACTAATCTTATTACCATTACCTGCACTCCTTCATCTCCCTCTTTTAATTGCGCTCTCTGGAATCCACGGTCGTATGTAACAAACTTCCCTTTACCCACAACTACTTTCTCACTAACTCTCTTAACCTTCTGGCTCTCACTGAACCTGGATCCAGGATTCGGACACCGTGTCCCCTGCCGCTATTTCTTACGGCAGCCTACATTTCCATTCCCCGAGACCTGGAACAGACATGGTGGTGGAGTTGGCTTACTCCTGTCCCCACAATGTACTTTCCAGGTCATCCCCCCAGCTCCATCACTCTCATTCCCTTCTATTGGGGTCCACACCATTAGGCTATTCCATCCCCTCCCTGTTAGAGCAGTGGTTGTTACCATTCCCTAGGGTCACCCACCCAGTTCCTCGATCATTGCTCTGCGTGGCTGCCGCACTTCATGTCCTCAAAATCACCAACTCTTATTCTGGTAGACTTCAACATTCCCATAAACAGCCCCATCTCCATCCCAGCTCCTATCTCTAACCACCTCTCTTGGCCTCTCACAGCTCTCAACCTCTGAGACACTCAAGGATGGTAACACCCTTGACCTGATCTGTGCCCAGGCTCAACCTCCTCCTTAGACAACTCGCCTCTTGCTCTCTCGGACCACAACATTTCTCCCTTCACGCTCACAATTCTTCGCACATTCACAGACTCTACATTCATCACTGTCCCCAATCTCCTCATTCTCCTGTCCCGATCTGGCTGTGAATCACTATAATGACTCTCTCAGATCTCAGAAACTCCTGGACCAAGTAAGCGCCCCTCACCCTCAGAACCTCCAAACACAGAGTAAAACAGCCCTGGCTCACATCACAAACCGATTCCTCCAGCGATGCTCTAGGAGTGCTGAACGCCTATGGAGGAAAATCCGAACTCCAGAAAACTTCATTCATTATAAATTTATGCTGAGAACTTGCAACTCTGCCCTTCACCTTGCCAAACAAACCTACTTCACCACCCTGATCTCTCACTATCCAACAACCCAAAGAAACTGACACCTTTCACTCCTCAGTCCTAGAGTGCAGGCCCCCATCACCTCTCTTTAGCAGACGTGACTTGGGGTTGCGCTTGCAAGGGTTAATCTATCTCCTCTCACTCAATCCAGCACTCGACCTCTGTCCTATGCTGAAAGGGAGCATCTATCACACCCCGCCTCACACATGCTGCCACCACTCATCGGATTTTGGGGGGGCGATGAGTTCCCCTAAACTAAGACTTATCAGACAATCAACAAAATCACACCTTCCTAGGGCTGTGAATTCTTTAGAGTATACAAGGTTCAGACTTATTAAAGTTTAAAGCTTTAATATAAAAGGTACAGTGTTTACTAATAAATGATATAAAAAGTGACATACACATATGCAGACACTGAAATAAAAAGGAGAAAGCGTACATAAACCTAAACTTTGACTTCTGTTGCCCGATGGGAAGATCAGAGGTATATGGACTGAGGTTCACAGCAGCTTCAGCTGACCCATCTCTGTGACACAGGACTTTAGCTGCGAGAGCCCAGTTATAGACTCAGACTGGGGGGGTCAGATTTCTAGACCGGCCTTCCAGTTTAACATTCTACTTCTGGGTCTATGATTGGACGATCACTATTTAGCCATGCATACATTATATTCAAATGCTCCTTTGTCTAAACCAATTCTTTTCCCACAGTAAATATCACGGCTATACTAAACATTTGGTGGAGTCTTTGATCTCCTTCTCTTTCTGACTACAGGTGTGAAGTTTGTCACTGTGTGATTTTCCCAGAATCCCCCTGGGGAGACCTGCCTTCACTGTGACTGTGAAGTTAGCTTGTGCTTATATAAAACAAGGTTGTGACCTCTTGTGCACTGGTGTGGAATTTAACCCCTTAACTTTTCTGGTGTCCAGTCCCTGAGATACATATTTCATTTACAATCTGGCTTCTTACTTCACAGAGAAAATAGAAAATATCTGTCAGGAAATCAACTCCCAACATCAAATCGCTGTTACCCCCCACCTCTCCCCACATTTCCTTCGACTCACTTTCCTCATACAACCCAGTCACAGAAGAAGTTGTCTCCAGGCTCCTCTCTTCCTCTCGCCCACCACATTCGCTGACCCCATCCCCTCACACCTACTCCAGTCTCTCTCTCTGGTGTCACCACTCACCTAACCAAAATCTTCAATCTCTTCTGGCATCTTCCCCTCCTCCTTCAAACACTCGATCATTACTCCATTATTAAAGAAATCTTCTCTTGACCCATCCTGCACAATCAACTACAGATCGGTCTCCAATCTCCCCTTCATCTCTAAACTCCTGTAGCGCCTGGTCTACTGCCGCCTCACCCGTTACCTCTCCGCTCACTCTGTTTTATATCCATTACAGTCTGGTTTCCCCCCTACATTCTACAGAAACTGCCCTCACCAAAATGACCAATGACCTTCTGACAGCAAAACATAACGGTGACCACTCTCTGTTTATCCTTCTTGATCTCTCTGCAGCCTTTGACACTGTTGACCACCATCTCCTACTCTCTATGCTGCACTCCATCAGCATCAAGGACACGGCTCTCTCCTGGCTCTCTCCTATCTCTCTGACCACTCTTTCAGTTATGATATGCTGGCTCCACTTCTTCTCCCCTTCTTCTCACTATTGGGGTCCCTCAGGGTTCAGTCCTTGGACCTCTTCTCTGTCTACATGGCCCCTATTGGACAACCATCAGCAGATTTGGCTTTCAGTACCATCTCTATGCTGATGACACACAATTATACACTTCTTCCCCTAACCTTACTCCCGCTCTAATAAATAAACACCAATGACTGTCTAACCGCAGTCTCCAATATCATGTCCGCTCTCTACCTGAAACTCAACCTTTCCAAAATTGAACTTCTGCTCCCTCCCTCCGCTAACCTCCCTAAAACTGACATGTCTCTCAGTGTGCGGCACCATGATAACGCCTAGTCAGCAGGCTCGCTGTCTGGGTGTTATGTTTGACTCTGATCTTTCCTTCACCTCCCATACACAATCTCTCGCCCGCTGTTGCCGCTTGCACCTGAAGAACATCTCTAGAATTCGCCACTTTCTCACTTTGGAAACCACATAAACCCTCACTGTGGCCCTGATTCACTCCCGCCTTGTCTATTGTAATTCTCTTTTAATTGGCCTCCCCCGCACTAGACTCCCTCTCCAGTCCATCCTTAATGCAGCAGCCAGGATCACCTATCTAGCTAAAGGCCCAGTTAAACGTCATGACTTGAAAGAATGTCTGCAACGATCTTGGGGGCGTGCGGTCGTTTTTGGCATCATATCAACATCGCTGGGGAGATGTCACACGTGTAGATATCGCAAACCACTCGCCAACGATGATGTGAGCAGGTATCGTTCGCACAACCCTGTGAACGATCCCTGCTCAGTGCTGTGAATGCGCAAAGTTTCCGCGACATTGTTGTCGTGGTGTCACACTGAACGATGCAGCAGGTTGCTGGAGTTGAGATTGTCAGGTTTACCAACATGTTGGTAAACCTGTTAACTCTGATCCAATGATTTATCGTTGCAACTTGCCAGAGTCACACGCAACGAGGTCGCAACGCATCGCTGGTACGCCTGCGATGTCGTTGACTGTCGTGCCGTTTAACTGGTCCTTTACCAGTTACTCGGAAGCTTCTGCTCTATGCCAGTCAATTGCACTGGCTGCCCATACATTATAGGATCTGCTCTGTGCCAGTCATTGCACTGGCTGCCTAAACACTATGGGATCCAATTCAAACTGCTTGTTCTCACCCACAAAACTCTTCACAGTGCATCACCCCCCTACATCTCCTCCCTCATTCTGTCTAACACCTCACCGTTGTCTTTGCTCAGGAAGCAACATTAGACTCACTTCTACATTAATCCGAACCTCCCAGTCTCGACTTCTCCCGAGCTGCACCAATGGTGTATACTGGGGGCTGTGTGGGGCCTCCTGCTGTATACTGGGGCTGTGTGCGGCCTCCTGCTGTAACACTGGGGGCTGTGTGCGGCCTCCTGCTGTAATACTGGGGGCTGTGTGCGGCCTCCTGCTGTAATACTGGGGGCTGTGTGCGGCCTCCTGCTGTAACACTGGGGGCTGTGTGCGGCCTCCTGCTGTAACACTGGGGCTGTGTGCGGCCTCCTGCTGTAACACTGGGGGCTGTGTGCGGCCTCCTGCTGTAACACTGGGGGCTGTGTGCGGCCTCCTGCTGTAACACTGGGGGCTGTGTGCGGCCTCCTGCTGTAACACTGGGGGCTGTGTGCGGCCTCCTGCTGTAACACTGTGGGGGCTGTGTGCGACCTCCTGCTGTAACACTGTGGGGGCTGTGTGCGGCCTCCTGCTGTAACACTGTGGGGCTGTGTGCGGCCTCCTGCTGTAACACTGTGGGGCTGTGTGCGGCCTCCTGCTGTAACACTGTGGGGGCTGTGTGCGGCCTCCTGCTGTAACACTGTGGGGGCTGTGTGCGGCCTCCTGCTGTAACACTGTGGGGTCTGTGTGCGGCCTCCTGCTGTAACACTGTGGGGGCTGTGTGCGGCCTCCTGCTGTAACACTGGGGGGCTGTGTGCGGCCTCCTGCTGTAACACTGTGGGGGCTGTGTGCGGCCTCCTGCTGTAACACTGTGGGGCTGTGTGCGGCCTCCTGCTGTACACCCTGGGGGCTGTGTGCGGCCTCCTGCTGTCACTCGGGGGCTGTGTGCGGCCTCCTGCTGTACGCCTGTGGGGCTGTGTGCGGCCTCCTGCTGTAACCTGGGGGCTGTGTGCGGCCTCCTGCTGTCACCCTGGGGGCTGTGTGCGGCCTCCTGCTGTAACCTGGGGGCTGTGTGCGGCCTCCTGCTGTACCTGGGGGGCTGTGTGCGGCCTCCTGCTGTACCTGGGGGCTGTGTGCGGCCTCCTGCTGTACCTGGGGGCTGTGTGCGGCCTCCTGCTGTAACCTGTGGGGGCTGTGTGCGGCCTCCTGCTGTAACCTGTGGGGGCTGTGTGCGGCCTCCTGCTGTAACCCTGGGGGGCTGTGTGCGGCCTCCTGCTGTAACCTGGGGGCTGCGTGCGGCCTCCTGCTGTAACCTGGGGGGCTGTGTGCGGCCTCCTGCTGTAACCTGTGGGGGCGTGTGCGGCCTCCTGCTGTAACCTGTGGGGCTGCGTGCGGCCTCCTGCTGTAACCTGGGGGCTGTGTGCGGCCTCCTGCTGTAACCTGGGGGCGCGTGCGGCCTCCTGCTGTAACCCTGGGGGGCTGGTGCGGCCTCCTGCTGTAACCTGGGGGGCTGTGTGCGGCCTCCTGCTGTAACACTGTGGGGGCTGCGTGCGGCCTCCTGCTGTAACACTGTGGGGCTGTGTGCGGCCTCCTGCTGTAACCTGTGGGGCTGCGTGCGGCCTCCTGCTGTAACCTGTGGGGCTGCTGTGCGGCCTCCTGCTGTAACCCTTTGGGGGCTGCGTGCGGCCTCCTGCTGTAACCTGTGGGGGCTGCGTGCGGCCTCCTGCTGTAACCCTGTGGGGGCTGCGTGCGGCCTCCTGCTGTAACCGTGGGGGCTGCGTGCGGCCTCCTGCTGTAACCCTGTGGGGGCTGCGTGCGGCCTCCTGCTGTAACCCTGTGGGGGCTGCGTGCGGCCTCCTGCTGTAACCTGGGGGGCTGCGTGCGGCCTCCTGCCTGTAACCCTGGGGGGCTGCGTGGCGGCCTCCTGCTGTAACCCTGGGGGGCTGGTGCGGCCTCCTGCGTAACCTGTGGGGGGCGGGTGCGGCCTCCTGCTGTAACCCTGTGGGGGCTGGGTGCGGCCTCCTGCGTAACCCTGTGGGGGGCCGTCGTGCGGCCTCCTGCGTAACCCTGTGGGGGCCGCGTGCGGCCTCCTGCTGTAACCCTGGGGGGGCCGCGTGCGGCCTCCTGCTGTAACCCTGTGGGGGCCGCGTGGCGGCCTCCTGCTGTAACCTGTGGGGGGCCGCGTGCGGCCTCCTGCGTAACCTGTGGGGGCCGCGTGCGGCCTCCTGCTGTAACGCTGGGGGGCCGCGTGCGGCCTCCTGCTGTAACCCTGGGGGGGCCGCGTGCGGCCTCCTGCTGTAACCTGTGGGGGCCGCGTGCGGCCTCCTGCTGTAACACTGTGGGGGCCGCGTGCGGGCCGGTTGTTAGAAGAATAGCAAAGTGGTGTGTTAGTGGCTTTGGTGTCTGTGTGGCTGCTGCTTCAATGACAATCATGTCCCAGTGTGCGCCATTTTCCTGATGTTCTTGTCTTTGGCAGCTTCTCTGAATGTTTCACAGACATGTATAAACTGTGTTACAGTATGAATGTCCTTCATTGCCTATAGCAACCAATCAAAAGTCATTGGTTGTTATGGTCACCTGATACTATCCAGGCCAACTGTCAAACAGCAAGGCAGTATCTATAATTCAGATACAAACAGTGATAGGCCTATTTTGGGACTGATTGTACAAGCGCAGGTAAAATTCACTCAAACATCATGTAGACGTTCGCCGATTCACTGGGGTGTGCAAGATATCGTGATTGAGATGTAATGGGTCGGATTCCTTTCTGCACACACACTCGCACTCACACACTCGCACTCACACTCCGCATTCACACACTCGCACTCACACACTCGCACTCACACACTCGCACTCACACACTCGCACTCCACACTCGCACTCACACACTCGCACTCACACACTCGCACCACCACACCACTCACGCACCGCGCACTCCACCACTCGTCACACTCGCGCACTCACACACTCGCTCACCACTACACTCGCACTCACCACCTGCGCACTCACACACTCGCGCACTCTCACACACTCTCGCACACTCACACACTCGCATCGCACTCACACACTCGCGCACTCACACACTCGCACTCACATCCACTCAGCATTGTGTATTAGATATATAAATAATATACACAGGGGCGTCCAAAAGTAGGTGGACAGAAATAATAACATTTAAAAGAAGCTTCATCCCTCCACATAATTTGATCTACAATCACTGGATCTTCTTCAATTTTGTTACAGCAGAATAGTTGCCATAGGTAAACTATTTCTAAGCAGTCTGGGAGATCTTATTTGAAACTGATCTGTGAACCTTGATGGTTCACCATCATGATTCCTTTTCAAGTTTCAAAAGATCTGTGAGGTGAATGGAATCTGATTGTGCAACAACCGGCGATTCCTTTACACCATGTATAATTCCCTTCATATCCTTATCACAAGAGTCATCTCTTGGGAATTGAATAGTGGTGTGTGGTGTGAGTAAAATCCTAATTGTATCAATTGATATTATAACAAATGAATGAAAAAAGCATAATCCCCTCATATTCTTGATCCGCACAGCTGTCCGTCCTCTATTCATG
The DNA here is from genome assembly GCA_033576535.1 of Allobates femoralis. NCBI lineage: Eukaryota > Metazoa > Chordata > Amphibia > Anura > Aromobatidae > Allobates > Allobates femoralis. The sequence continues at coordinate 4,266,451 of JARQOC010000011.1, forward strand.
ACCTGCCTGTATCTCGTGCCTCAGTAATTCAGTGACCTCGTTCTCAGTCTCAGTTATTCAGTGAAACGACCGTACTCCTCCTCCTCAGTATTCAGTGACCGCCCGTCTCCTCCGTCCTCAGTATTCAGTGACCGCCCGTCCTCCTCCGTTCCTCAGTATTCAGTGACCGCCCGTCCTCCTCCGTCCTCAGTATTCAGTGACCGCCCGTCTCCTCCGTCCTCAGTATTCAGTGACCGCCCGTCTCCTCCGTCCTCAGTATTCAGTGACCGCCCGTCTCCTCCGTCCTCAGTATTCAGTGACCGCCCGTCTCCTCCGTCCTCAGTATTCAGTGACCGCCCGTCTCCTCCGTCCTCAGTATTCAGTGACCGCCCGTCTCCTCCGTCCTCAGTATTCAGTGACCGCCCGTCTCCTCCGTCCTCAGTATTCAGTGACCGCCCGTCTCCTCCGTCCTCAGTATTCAGTGACCGCCCGTCTCCTCCGTCCTCAGTATTCAGTGACCGCCCGTCTCCTCCGTCCTCAGTATTCAGTGACCGCCCGTCTCCTCCGTCCTCAGTATTCAGTGACCGCCCGTCTCCTCCGTCGTCCGTAGTCCGTGACCGCCCGTCTCCTCCGTCCTCAGTATTCCGTGACCGCCCGTTTCCTCCGTCCTCAGTATTCCGTGACCGCCCGTCTCCTCCGTCCTCAGTATTCCGTGACCGCCCGTCTCCTCCGTCCTCAGTATTCAGTGATCGCCCGCTCCTCCTCCTCAGTATTCAGTGACCGCCCGTCTCCTCCGTCCTCAGTATTCATGACCGCCCGTCTCCTCCGTCCTCAGTATTCAGTGACCGCCCGTCTCCTCCGTCCTCATATTCGTGACCGCCCGTCTCCTGTCCTCAGTATTCGTGACCGCCCGTCTCCTCCGTCCTCAGTATTCAGTGACCGCCCTCTCCTCGTCTCGTATTCGTGACCGCCCGTCTCCTCCTCCTCAGTATTCAGTGACGCCGTCTCCTCCGTCCTCGTATTCAGTGACCGCCCGTCTCCTCCGTTCCGTACACGCCCGTCTCCTCCGTCCTCAGTATTCCGTGACCGCCCGTCCTCCCGTCCTCAGTATTCGTGACCGCCCGTCTCCTCCGTCCTCAGTATTCAGTGACCGCCCGTCTCCTCCGTCCTCAGTATTCATGACCGCCCGTCTCCTCCGTCCTCAGTATTCCGTGACCGCCCGTCTCCTCCGTCCTCGTATTCGTGACCGCCCGTCTCCTCCGTCCTCAGTATTCCGTGACCGCCCGTCTCCTCCGTCCTCAGTATTCAGTGACCGCCCGTCTCCTCCGTCCTCAGTATTCAGTGACCGCCCGTCTCCTCGTCTCCGTATCTGTGACCGCCCGTCTCCTCGTCCTCGTATTCAGTGACCGCCTGTCTCCTCCGTCCTCAGTATTCAGTGACGCCCCGTCTCCTCCGTCTCCGTATCGTGACCGCCCGTCTCCTCCGTCCTCAGTATTCAGTGACCGCCCGTCTCTCCTCGTCCGTATCTGTGACCGCCCGTCTCCTACGTCCTCGGTATTCATGACCGCCTGTCTCCTCCGTCCTCATATTCAGTGACGCCCGTCTCCTCCGTCCTCAGTATTCGTGACCGCCGTCTCCTCCTCGTCCGTATTCGTGACCGCCCGTCTCCTCCGTCCTCAGTATTCAGTGACCGCCGTCTCCTCCGTCCTCAGTATTCAGTGACCGCCCGTCTCCTCCGTCCTCAGTATTCAGTGACCGCCCGTCTCCTCCGTCCTCAGTATTCAGTGACCGCCCGTCTCCTCCGTCCTCAGTATTCCGTGACCGCCCGTCTCCTCCGTCCTCAGTATTCCGTGACCGCCCGTCTCCTCTGTCCTCAGTATTCCGTGACCGCCCGTCTCCTCTGTCCTCAGTATTCCGTGACCGCCCGTCTCCTCCGTCCTCAGTATTCAGTGACCGCCCGTCTCCTCCGTCGTCCGTAGTCTGTGACCGCCCGTCTCCTCCGTCCTCGGTATTCAGTGACTGCCTGTCTCCTCCGTCCTCGGTATTCAGTGACCGCCCGTCTCCTCCGTCGTCCGTAGTCCGTGACCGCCCGTCTCCTCCGTCCTCAGTATTCCGTGACCGCCCGTTTCCTCCGTCCTCAGTATTCCGTGACCGCCCCGTCTCCTCCGTCCTCAGTATTCCGTGACCGCCCGTCTCCTCCATCCTCAGTATTCAGTGACCGCCCGTCTCCTCCGTCCTCAGTATTCCGTGACCGCCCGTCTCCTCCGTCCTCAGTATTCCGTGACCGCCCGTCTCCTCCGTCCTCAGTATTCCGTGACCGCCCGTCTCCTCCGTCCTCAGTATTCCGTGACCGCCCGTCTCCTCCGTCCTCAGTATTCCGTGACCGCCCGTCTCCTCCGTCCTCAGTATTCCGTGACCGCCCGTCTCCTCCGTCCTCAGTATTCAGTGACCGCCCGTCTCCTCCGTCCTCAGTATTCCGTGACCGCCCGTCTCCTCCGTCCTCAGTATTCCGTGACCGCCCGTCTCCTCCGTCCTCAGTATTCCGTGACCGCCCGTCTCCTCCGTCCTCAGTATTCCGTGACCGCCCGTCTCCTCTGTCCTCCGTGTTGTCGAGGGGGTTTACTTTTCGTTCTTTGCATCCTTTCTGTGCCGCCTGTGACCTGCCTGTGTTATTCCTGTGTATAATGTACAGTCCGGTGTTCAGGTTTTCATTGGTGTTGGTGATTGCCTCTTGTGGGGAGCAGTGATTTCGGAGGCCCGGTTCTTACTCTTTCTTCCGTTCCCGGTGCATTATCTCCTCTCCTTCATTTTGTTTCGTGGACATTTGGGCACATGGCGGGTTCTCTGGACATTGATTTTGTGGGGGTCTTGGTTATAGTGGAGTCTGTACTCGGGCGCCGTTGAGATGTTGCCGCCATTATTTGCCTTAGATTGTTGGCCACTGCCTGTCACCTATCCGATATATTGTATCAGATCATTCAGACTGAGCTTTAATAATGGAGCGGTCGCTCCGCCAGTGACCCTGACTCTTATCTATGTGGCTGCCACTTACTTTTACTTATTTTTGTATAATATTCCTGATTCTGACCATATGTAGTTGTCCCTGTTTGTCCTTATGGTTCACCCAGTGCTGCTGCCCACCATCATGGTGTAACTGGGTGATGTTGGGAGTGGCGTCTGCCCATAGTCGCCTGCAGTAACGATTGTCGTTGATTGTCGCATCTCACATATGATGTATGAGGCATCACCTGTGTATGACCCCCCTGTTACACATGTATCACCTGTGTATGACCCCCTGTTACACATGTATCACCTGTGTATGAACCCCCTGTTACACATCTATCACCTGTGTATGACCCCCTGTTACACATGTATCACCTGTGTATGAACCCCCTGTTACACATCTATCACCTGTGTATGACCCCGTTACACATCTATGACAGTGGTATAATAACACATTTATGGTTAATTACTTTTTATATATATTTTGCAGATAAAAACTTTGATGATGAAGATTCTGTTGATGGAAACAGACCGTCTTCCGCCAGCTCCACCCCATCCTCCAAAGTGCCACCACCTGCCCGCAAATCGGTGACTATGGGGACGGCCCGGAGGCCGGGGACTACATCAGTGGCTGCCAAACCTGGAGGTGAGTACAAGAGGCTAAAGGCCTCCATTGTGTGCTCATGGCGGCCCATCGGGAGCGGATCCTATTTTGATCACTGGTGGAATTGATGGAAGATCATCCCCAGGTATTACTTTCTCGCTCTTCATTTTTTTCCCTCCTGGAGGCTATCGCTTCCGCCAACACTTATGTCCTTACACGGCTACAAGAAAAGACAATGCATCCCGCAGAGTCTGGTAATCTATATCTTCCACAACTTTCACTTTCAGTGTTCAGCATTTATAGCTTGTTTTACTTTACTTTAATGGGATTCATCAGCTGCAGCGGTATCTCCTAATCCTAATCATCGCCTGCAGCGGTGGAGGGGAGCGGTATCTCCTAATCCTAATCATCGCCTGCAGCGGTGGAGAGGAGCGGTATCTCCTATCTGGGTCAATCATCACCTGCAGCGGTGGAGAGGAGCGGTATCTCCTAATCCTAATCATCGCCTGCAGCGGTGGAGGGGAGCGGTATCTCCTAATCCTAATCATCACCTGCAGCGGTGGAGAGGAGCGGTATCTCTTGATCTGTATCCATCATCGCCTGCAGCGGTGGAGAAGAGCGGTATCACCTGATCTGTATCCATCATCGCCTGCAGCGGTGGAGAGGAGCGATATCTCCTGATCTGTGTCCATAATTGTCTGCAGCGGTGGAGCGGAGCGGTATCTCCTGATCTGTATCCATCATCGCCTGCAGCGGTGGAGAGGAGCGGCATCTCCTGATCTGTATCCATCATCGCCTGCAGTGGTGGAGAGGAGCGGTATCTCTTGATCAGTATCCATCATCGCCTGCAGCGGTGGAGAGGAGCGGTATCTCCTGATCTGTATCCATTATCGCCTGCAGCGGTGGAGAGGAGCGGTATCTCCTGATCTGTATCCATTATCGCCTGCAGCGGTGGAGAGGAGCGGTATCTCCTGATCTGTGTCCATCATCGCCTGCAGTGGTGGAGAGGAGCGGTATCTCTTGATCAGTATCCATCATCGCCTGCAGCGGTGGAGAGGAGCGGTATCACCTGATCTGTATCCATCATCGCCTGCAGCGGTGGAGAAGGAGCGGTATCTCCTGATCTGTATCCATCATCGCCTGCAGAGGTGGAGAGGAGAGCGATATCTCCTGATCTGTAGTCCATCTTGTCTGCAGAGGTGGAGAGGAGTGGTATCTCCTGATCTGTATCCATCATCGCCTGCAGAGGTGGAGAGGAGCGGTATCTCCTGATCTGTAGTCCATATTGTCTGCAGCGGTGGAGAGGAGCAGTATCTCTGATCTGTATCCATTATCGCCTGCAGAGGTGGAGAGGAGCGGTATCGCCTGATCTGGATCTGTATCATGATGTCTGCAGCGGTGGAGAGGAGCAGTATCTCCTGATCTGTATCCATCATCGCCTGCAGCGGTGGAGAGGAGCGGTATCCCTGATCTGTGTCCATCATGCTGCAGCGGTGGAGAGGAGCGGTATCTCCTGATCTGTGTCCATCTTCGCCTGCAGTGGTGGAGAGGAGCGGTATCTCCTGATCTGTATCCATCATCGCCTGCAGAGGTGGAGAGGAGCGTATCTCCTGATCTGTGTCCATCATGCTGCAGGGTGAGAGATGGTATCTCACTGTGTCCATATCGCCTCTGTGGATAGTGTATCTCCTATCTGTACCCATCATCGCCTGCAGGGTGGAGAGGAGGGCATCTCCTGATCTGTATCCATCTATCGCCTGCAGGGTGGAGAGGAGCGGTATCCCTGATCTGTATCCATCATCGCCTGCAGAGGTGGAGAGGAGCGGTATCTCTGATCTGTGTCCATCATTGTCTGCAGCGGTGGAGAGGAGCGGTATCTCCTGATCTGTATTTCTTTCTCTGCATCATTTCCCGCTCATGACTTATTCTTCTTTACTGATCGCTGGTGACGGTCATTGCGGCTGCCGCCTCTTCTGATCAATTATTACCAGGCTGAACAGTCATTAGGCCTCATGCACTGAACGTCATGCGATATTGGAGCAGGGTCTTCTGACTGCAGATATTCGGGGTTCTTGGAGCTGGCGATCCTGAGCTCCTGGATGAGTTAAGAGGTGAATATAATAGATGGATGTCGGAGGAGTAAACCTTTGTTTTCTGTTTGTTGCAGGAGCCAAAGAAGGTGCTGGAGCCGTAGACGAGGAAGACTTCATCCGAGCGTTCGAGGATGTGCCCACCGTGCAGGTAAGCTCAGCGAGGATTTACTGCCACAATAAAAGTGGTATATCCAAAGTGCTGGAACTGCCTCACTGGGCGCAGGTCTCTGCGTAGATACAGACCAGTAGATTATAGGGCCCTTCATCTCCACAGTGCACAGCTGGGCCCCTCCGCTGGGATCTACTGGGTCCTGACCACCATCGGGTCACGGCTTGCGTCATGCCCGTGGGTGGTCGGAGGTGTCACAAAAATGGGGGGGCATAGTGATGAAGAGCGTGGGAAACACGAGGTGTCTTAGATCCACGATGATCAATTCCCTGCACTGTGTCTTATCTTCTAGATTTACTCAAGCCGAGATCTTGAGGAGCAGATAAATAAAATTCGGGAAATCCTGTCAGACGATAAGCACGACTGGGACAGAGGATCACTGCGGTAAGGAGCAGATGCTGAGTGTCAGGGCGGCCTCATGTCGGGTGGGATCCTCGGGTGGAGGTTCATATAATCATCAGTAATGGTTGGCTTCATCCTTATTGGAGGGGGACGCCCCACCACTAACAAACCATCATGAGGTGGGATTCACCTGATGTGGGGGGCGCCCACCATAACTAATCATTGGTGATGGTGGGATTCACCCTGATTGGGGCACCACCAATAATCATGTGATGGGGGATACCTGTGGAGGGGCACTCCACCACTAACTAATCCCTTGGTGATGGTGGGATTCACCCTGATGTGGAGGGCCCCCACACTAACTAACCATTGATGATGGTGGGATTCACCCTGATGTGGGGGCGCCCCACACACTAATCATTGGTGATGGTGGGATTCACCCTGATGTGGGGGCTCCACCACTAACTAATCATTGGTGATGGTGGGATTCACCCTGATGGAGGCACTCCACCACTAACTAACCATTGATGATGGTGGGATTCACCCTGATGTGGGGGCGCCCCACACTAACTAACCATTCATTGATGGTGGGATTCACCCTGATGTGGGGTGGGGGGTGCCCCCACTGCCTGACCATGATCATGTGATTCACCCTATTGGGGCCCACACTACTCCTCAATATCTTGTGTACAGTTTTTCTTCCTATATAACGTTGTCACACAGTAGCGGTACAATCAGCTGATGTCCTGTTTTCGATTCTGTTTCCTTGTAGCTTAAAGAAGATCCGATCCCTGCTCATGGCGGGTGCAGCAGAATACGACACCTTCTTCCAACACCTGCGTCTGCTTGATGGAGCGTTCAAGCTCTCCGCCAAGGACCTGCGTTCCCAGGTGGTTCGAGAAGCCTGTCTCACCCTGGGGTGAGTGAGCCGACGTGTCCTGACAAGCCGCGGTGAATGTGCCGAGTGCACGACATCACGCCGCCTGCATTACTGACACATCATCCAGCGCCCAGCCTGATAATGGAGGCAGGCCTGCTCCTTGCTGCTTAATTATTCCTCTCGCTTTACTTTACATCAGGCACCTGTCTTCTGTCCTGGGAACAAATTTGACCATGGAGCTGAAGCGATTATGCCCACGGTCTTCAACCTTGTCCCTAACAGTGCCAAAATCATGGCGACCTCCGGTGTGGTTGCCATACGATTAATTATACGTGTAAGTATCTTCCATCCCTATAAGTGTAGGGTCTGTATTTCTATATGTGTATTGACATATGTAAATATATATAATATATATATATAATATATATATATATAATTATATATTACATATACATATGTCAATAGATATGTTGATCCTCGTCTTCTCTTTCTCGGCAGCACACACACGTCCCGAGGTTAATACCTATCATCACGAGTAACTGCACCTCCAAGTCTGTGGCGGTTCGAAGGTTTGTGCCATTTTTTCTGTACGTTTATTCAGCTTTAGTCTGTGTTAAGCCCAACCTTTGCCCCCCTCCCTATATATAATATATGTCTGTATACCTCCCCAGATTCATCCGGTATATTTGCACACTTCAGAGCTCATTCTCCTCCGTCCTGCTGCGTTTTACAGATGATTACACATAGGGTAACCTGTAATTTCCACAATAAAAAAAAAACTAAATATAATTGCTATCAGATGAAATAATATACAGATATCACTACAGCCGTGTCCTCTGATCCTCAGAGTGGCCCTCGTGTCCTGTGTCTGAAGCTTTGTGTTTTCTCTGCAGGCGTTGTTATGAGTTTTTGGATCTGCTCCTGCAAGAATGGCAGACGCACTCATTGGAAAGGTAAGATGACGTCAATTACGCCTGCGCCCGTCTCCGTGAGGCATTGTTGGTATATCAGACCCTTCTAAGTCATTAATAAATGTAGCCCTATGCAGTAAATGGAGAAAAGTACATGGCCTCTGAACTCTGTTTTTCTTCCTTCAGTTCCATTATTCCTCAGTGTAGATCATTCGGCCTCTCCATTAATCTCCCCAGAATATAATACTCAGCCCCGTTTCAATGGCTTATAACCTCCAGTTCCCTTGTTCTTCCCCCTTGTAACTACCGTTGGCTCCATGTATAACATCCGGGCCCTCGGTGTATAACCCCCTGCCCCCCAGCCCCCCCACCTCCATGCCTTCTGTATTTACAACCATGTGATAGAGCACCCACTGCTACAGATCTTGTGGATACCAGCGTGTCCTGTAATAGGAGCCATCAGGGTAACAAATCCGTCCATGACATTTCTTCACCCATCACCTGTGAGTGACATTATTGAGAAGTGGAAGGAAGTGCAGCAACTCAGCCAGAAAGAGGGTACCTGGTACTGCTGCTGAGTGCTGAGGAGCAGAAAACTGTGCTGACCCCATAACTGCAGAGTCCAGACCTCCTCTGTAACACCAGCACAACACTGCGCCCACCGGGAGTTTCATGCGAGCAGCTGCAGCTGTGCATCACCAAGCACAATGCCGAGCAGCTGCAGCCGTACATCACCAAACACAATACAATACTGAGCAGCTGCAGCCAAACCTGACCAAGCACTATGCCGAGCAGCCGCAGCTGTACATCACCAGCACAATGCCGAGCAGCTGCAGCCGTACATCACCAAACACAATACAATGCCGAGCAGCGCAGCTGTACATCACCAGGCACAATGCCGAGCAGCTGCAGCCGTACATCACCAAGCACAATGCCGAGCGTTGGATATAGCAATGTAAAGTCGCTTGCACTGTACTCTGGAGAAGACATGTTCTGTGCAGTGATACATTACACAGCTTTATCTGTGTCTGATGGAGGAGTCTGGGTTTGGTGGTAGAACATGGAACATGACTGGACCCAGCCTAATCCAACATTTATATCGGAGACTGTAAGCCCGGCCTCCCCCATCATTTGGGTCTGATCTCACAAATGCTCTTCTGCATAAAGGGTAAAAGGGCAAAAAGTCTAAGGCTATGTTGACACATAGCGTTTTTTTGCACAGGGCGCTTTCTTCAGTGTTTTGCACCTGCGCAAAAAAGCCCCGTAAAAATACATGGTGCATTCACACAGCGTTTTTTTTTTCCGGTGCTACTTCTTCAGTGATGTCACAGAGGAGAGGAAGAATCCTGTGCTCCTCCCCTGTGTGACATCTCTGCCAGCCCCTTTGGGTTTCGTAGTGTACTAATATACACTATGAAACCCAAATTAAATTAAAGCAAATGTGTAAAAAATAATAAAGAATTACCTCTTACCTCCCCGCCGGGTGTTCGGGAGCCGAGAGCAGCTGCAGGTTTCAACCTGCCAAAACCGCTGATTGGCGCTCACAGTCATGTGATATGTACGTCATAGGTATTTCAGGGAAGAAAAGTGTACTGCGGTCCGCGCTGCCAGAAACATCAAGAAGACCCAAGACGAAGTTTTGATCCAAGCCTTCTTTATTTTCCTCCTACGCGTTTCAGTGCCCACCTGCACCTTCATCAGGATCCCTGATGAAGGTGCCAGGTGGCACTGAAACGCGTAGGAGGAGAATAAAGAAGGCTTGGATCAAAACTTCGTCTTGGTCTTCTTGATGTTTCTGGCAGCGCGGACCGCAGTACACTTTTCTTCCCTGAAATACCTGTTCAACCCCACGTGTGTGGAGTCGGTGGAGGTCCAGCGCAGCCATCAGGATACTATCCTACATGCGCACAAGCCAGTTGTGGTCACACAACTGGAGTAGTGATGAATTACGTTTTTTCACCGCTGAAACTCAGTGTCTATGATAAGGGCACTATCGCGCCTCTTGTCCCTCTCCCCTCTCTCATGTACGTCATAGGATGTCACCTATCACATGACCGCGAGCAGGCCAATCAGTGTTCACAGGCCCTGGAAGGTCGATACCTCAGCAGGATCTCCCGACGGAGGGTAAGCATTCTTTATTATTTTTTACACATTTCCCTTACTTTAATTTGGGTTTCGCGGTGTATATTAATACATTACAAAACCCAAATGGGCTGTGACAGATGTGACACAGGGGAGGAGCTCAGGATTGTTCCTCCTGTGTGACATCAGCGCCGACGTATTCCCGCTGGATTGCGCATCGTCTGAACGGCGGAGTGTAACTCCAGCGGGAATAATGGGCTCCTATGGGAGAAAGCGCGAGCGCAGCTGGCAACTCTTTTTACGCCGGCGCTTTCTCCATAAAAGCGCGGCATATTTGTTACGCCGTGTCTGTACGATAAAGGGAATTTCACATTCACTTTGCCGGCAGACACAGAGGTACATTGTGCATTTCTAAAAAGCGCAATGTGTGACTGTAGCCGAACAGACACCTCCAAATTCTTATAGAAATTCTTCCCAGAAGAGCCAGAGCCGTTATATCTGCAGAGGGCAACATGTTAATGTCAATGGAAACAGACCCAGCACATGCTTTTCTCAATATAGTGGCATGTAAAAGTTTGTGCACCCTTGGTCATAATTAATGTTATTGTGAACAGTTAAGCAAGTTAAAGATTAAATGATCTCTAAAAGGCATAAAGTTAAACATTCATACATTCATGAATGTAGATGGAGGATAGAAAAGCCCCCAGAAGTGGATGTGGGGGTACACATACTTTTCTCAATGTTAATGGATGTAGATTAAGGGTAGAGAAGCCCCCGGAAGTGAATGTGTGGGTGGAGGCGGAGGGGCACATGCTTTTCTCCTTTTACCAATGGATGAAGATGGAGAATAGAGACCCCCGCAGGTGGATATGGGGGGGGGGGGCTTTTTTCTCTATATTATCAGCTGTAGATGGAGGACACAGAAGCCCGCGCAGGTGGCTGGGGGGGGGGATGTTGGAGTCACATAGTTTTCTATGTAGACTGTGTGGCACGTCGGTATGTTACATGGCTGCAGCCGGAGCACATATGATTTTGTGCCCTGTGATTGCGCATGTATCGGGGACACCCCTGTGTGCACTCTTCCTGGGGCGCAGGGTCTCTGCACAGACATTCATGTCATCTGTATTAATATGCCGTGAGTGTTAGTGACCCGTCTGTGCTTGTCCGCAGTCCTGCAGCTATGCCTGTCACCCGGCAGCCCCGCCTGTCACCTGGCAGCCATGTCTGCTATTACTGCAGCTGTCAGAGCAGATAGTGCGTTTATTACAGCCGGCAACCCGAGGACGGCTCTGGATAGAATATGGCCTGCGCCTGCTGCTGTGTATGATGGGGGTTCTCCTCCTCTGGGATATAGTACAAGGACATCGCCGGCTTCTGAGCGCTGATTATCAGTCTGGTCTCGTCCTCTGTCGGTGTCACCATCACAACCAGAGGACGACGCTGAGGAATGTGGTCTGAGCCGCGGCCCATGGAAAGGAGGGAATTAATAAAGGCATGAAACGCGATGGGCTGTGATTGTCAGGGGTGGTATCGCTGGTGCGTCAGGGCGGACATAGCTGCTCGTCTCTTCCAGCAGACACATAATTATTAATATGAGCTCTCTCCACTCCAGGCACATCTCCGTGTTAGCAGAAACCATCAAAAAAGGGATCCACGATGCAGACTCAGAAGCCAGAATAGTTGCTCGAAAGTAAGTAGAGACCGCAGCGTTAAGACAGAGGAGACAGCATTGTACAGAGATGTCTATAGTCAGGAGACAGTCAGGACTGTACAGAGATGTCTATAGTCAGGAGACAGCATTGTACAGAGACGTCTATAGTCAGGAGGCAGCCAGCATTGTACAGAGACCTCTATAGTCAGGAGGCAGTCAGGACTGTACAGAGATGTCTATAGTCAGGAGGCAGTCAGGACTGTACAGAGATGTCTATAGTCAGGAGACAGTCAGGACTGTACAGAGATGTCTATAGTCAGGAGACAGTCAGGACTGTACAGAGATGTCTATAGTCAGGAGACAGTCAGCATTGTACAGAGACCTCTATAGTCAGGAGGCAGTCAGGACTGTACAGAGATGTCTATAGTCAGGAGACAGTCAGGACTGTACAGAGATGTCTATAGTCAGGAGACAGTCAGGACTGTACAGAGATGTCTATAGTCAGGAGACAGTCAGAACTGTACAGAGACCTCTATAGTCAGGAGGCAGTCAGGACTGTACAGAGATGTCTATAGTCAGGAGGCAGTCAGGACTGTACAGAGATGTCTATAGTCAGGAGACAGTCAGGACTGTACAGAGATGTCTATAGTCAGGAGACAGTCAGGACTGTACAGAGATGTCTATAGTCAGGAGACAGTCAGCATTGTACAGAGACCTCTATAGTCAGGAGGCAGTCAGGACTGTACAGAGATGTCTATAGTCAGGAGACAGTCAGGACTGTACAGAGATGTCTATAGTCAGGAGACAGTCAGGACTGTACAGAGATGTCTATAGTCAGGAGACAGTCAGAACTGTACAGAGACCTCTATAGTCAGGAGGCAGTCAGGACTGTACAGAGATGTCTATAGTCAGGAGGCAGTCAGGACTGTACAGAGATGTCTATAGTCAGGAGACAGTCAGGACTGTACAGAGATGTCTATAGTCAGGAGACAGTCAGGACTGTACAGAGATGTCTATAGTCAGGAGACAGTCAGCATTGTACAGAGACCTCTATAGTCAGGAGGCAGTCAGGACTGTACAGAGATGTCTATAGTCAGGAGACAGTCAGGACTGTACAGAGATGTCTATAGTCAGGAGACAGTCAGGACTGTACAGAGATGTCTATAGTCAGGAGACAGTCAGAACTGTACAGAGATGTCTATAGTCAGGAGGCAGCCAGCATTGTACAGAGACGTCTATAGTCAGGACTGTACAGAGATGTCTATAGTCGGGAGACAGTCAGGACTGTACAGAGATGTCTATAGTCGGGAGACAGTCAGCGCTGTATAGATACAGCTATACTCAGAGGAGACAGTCAGCGGGGAGGTTTCCTGGGTATTTAGGACGGTCTTTCTTCTAGATCTCGGCATCTCCTTTCTGACTGTTTGCTCTTCTCTTGCAGATGTTACTGGGGTTTCCACAGTCATTTCAGTCGAGAGGCCGAGCATCTATACCACAATCTGGAGTCCTCGTACCAGAAGGCTCTGCAGTCTTATCTCAAGAGCTCAGACAGCATAGTCTCCCTCCCTCAATCTGACCGCTCCTCGTCCAGCTCCCAGGAGAGCCTCAAGTGAGTGCCGGGTGTGCGGCGTCTTGGGGCCGAGGAATCGGCAGCTTCATATTACCTCTGTCCATCGCGCTCTGTGCATGCCGGGGCGGGCTGCTCTGCGCATGCCGGGGCGGGCTGCTCTGCGCATGCCGGGGCGGGCTGCTCTGCGCATGCCGGGGCGGGCTGCTCTGCGCTACCCTGTGCCACCGGCAGTTAGTCACAGTTGTGTAGCGCTGCTGTCCAGACATGTTGGTTACCGCTACCATGTATTTGTACACAAAACATGTAGATGCATAAATCCGCCTGCTCTGTGTCCAGTCTGAGAGTGCGGTGCTGTGTGTGGCAGATTGGAGGTTTCTGACAGATCATCGCTGCTGCTCTGATGCTCTTTATTCTCCGGCTTTTCGTATTTTCAGCTTTTCTCTGTGTCTAATCTGTTTTTTTTTTTTTTCCTGTTAGTCGTCCCCTGTCCACTAAGAGAAGCCCCCCTGGAAGTTCCGCTTCTAGAGGTCAGTGTTCCCCTGTGTTTGAGGGAAGATGAGCCCGGACCCCTGGTTTCTGGATGGTAATTTCCTTTACTTTTTGTGTTGCAGTTTCTGCAGCGGCGGTGAAGACCGCAGCGACCCCCGGCTCCCTGCAGCGTTCCCGCAGCGACATCGATGTGAATGCAGCCGCCAGCTCCAAATCCAAAGTATCATCATCAACCGCAGCCGCACCCTTCAGCTCAGCCGCTGCCCTGCCCCCTGGCTCGTACGCCTCTCTAGGTGAGATGACTCCTTTACCGTAGCCATGTGATGGCCACACATCCGGGCACAGTAGCATGTTATGTGACGGCCACACATCCGGGCACAGTACCATGTCATGTGACGGCCACACATCCGGGCACAGTACCATGTCATGTGACGGCCACACATCTGGGCACAGTACCATGTCATGTGACGGCCACACATCCGGGCACAGTACCATGTCATGTGACGGGCACAGTACACCATGTCAGCTCACAGCAGTGTCATTTGTGGCAGCAGAGCCGGCTCACCACAGTGTCGCTCACCGCATGGGCTCTTCTCAGGCTTTATAGGATAATGGGGTTATTAGCATTTCACATGAGACTGCAGGGCATTGCCGGGTGTAGACTCAGGACTGAAAGGGTTAAACATCATGCACTAACATTAGGAATTGCTGAATATGTCGTCATCTTACTAATTCTTCCCACTGTTTCCTCTCCTTGTTTTTATTTTTTTTGTTTAATTTGCCTAAAGATGGTCCCACTGCTAAATCTGAGGGTAAGCTTAGTGTGCCGCAGCGCTGTGTCCACGCGGGGGTGCTATCTGGTATCATCTGTGCTTCTGGTGACTGCATGCTGTCCTCCGCTTCGTCCCTTCATCATGTGTCTGTCTACTGTGCTTTCACTTCCAGGATCTCACTGCACATGGCCGGGTAACCGGCTTCACCTATCCAATAGGGGGGCATCCCGCTCATTACATGGATTAATAATGTCAAGTATTAGGACTTCCTATCCCCAAAGTCAGACACATTTTGTACTGCACCTGTCAGCTATGATCCTCATGTCTGCTGCAGGTCTCCTATGTCCTCTGGGGCTCGGCTGCTGGGGGCGCGTCCTCTGGGGCTCGGCTGCTGGGGGCGCGTCCTCTGGGGCTCGGCTGCTGGGGGCGCGTCCTCTGGGGCTCGGCTGCTGGGGGCGCGTCCTCTGGGCTCGGCTGCTGGGGGCGCGTCCTCTGGGGCTCGGCTGCTGGGGGCGCGTCCTCTGGGGCTCGGCTGCTGGGGGCGCGGCCGCCGGGGGCGCGTCCTCTGGGGCTCGGCCGCCGGGGGCGCATCCTCTGGGGCTCGGCCGCCGGGGGCGCATCCTCTGGGGCTCGGCCGCCGGGGGCGCATCCTCTGTGGCTCGGCCGCCGGGGGCGCATCCTCTGTGGCTCGGCCGCCGGGGGCGCATCCTCTGGGGCTCGGCCGCCGGGGGCGCATCCTCTGGGGCTCGGCCGCCGGGGCGCGTCCTCTGGGGCTACCCAGAATTTTGCAAGGCCACTGGGTCTTGTGTGATTCTGCTGTAAAATGCTACAATGATAAAAATTGTGGAATTTCTAAAAGAAAATCTGCCTCTTCTCTGTCCTCCAGTGTAGTGTGACGTCAGCGTCGCCTCCACTCTACAGGTTCCAGCTATTCGTTTTATCTGTGACCAGATTAGTGGTCATGATCTGATGGCTCCGGCATGAGGTGCAGCTCTCTTTTCCCCCCGGGCCCTCTCTGATCTGTTCGGAGTCCCTGTATCTGCTGGCAGAGATCTTGGTTGCAGTGACAGTGTACTTGTACAGCGAGACTCTTGGGCTTCATGATCAATTCTTCATAGTTCAGATGTTTTTCTGTAGTTTGTGCGCCACGTTCCACCAAACACAATCTGCTGTTGGCGGCTCATGTTTGGTCTCGTCTACATTGTGTCATCTGATGCCCACAGATTTTCAGCCAATATATTCATTCAATTGTGACCCAGTCACCTGATCATAAACACGGACTGCAATACTCAGCAATAGTAAACTCTCAACAGCTGGAAAGGTGAAGATTTGAGATCATTACATTATCTGGATCTGACAATGGGAATCTGCTGTGTATGAGACACATTTAATCACTGCAGTGATGAACCAGATCAGCCACTATGTACCGACCGCACAACAGCCGGAGACCAGGAGCGGGGACTTCTGAGTACAATAGTCACGTTATTTACTGCATGAATAGCTTTAAATGATACAGGATTTATTCCTCAACACTTAGATTACTTTTATTTTTAAGCCCATGTCCACCCCAAATTATCATTATCGTTGTTCCAATACATCACTGTTCCTGAGTTACCTCCAGAGCTGCACTCACTATTCTGCTGGTGCAGTCACTGTGTACATACATTACATTACTGATCCTGAGTTACCTCCTGTATTATACTCCAGAGCTGCACTCACTATTCTGCTGGTGGAGTCACTGTGTACATACATTACATTACTGATCCTGAGTTACCTCCTGTATTATACTCCAGAGCTGCACTCACTATTCTGCTGGTGCAGTCACTGTGTACATACATTACATTACTGATCCTGAGTTACCTCCTGTATTATACTCCAGAGCTGCACTCACTATTCTGCTGGTGCAGTCACTGTGTACATACATTACATTACTGATCCTGAGTTACCTCCTGTATTATACTCCAGAGCTGCACTCATTATTCTGCTACTGCAGTCACTGTGTACATACATTACATTACTGATCCTGAGTTACCTCCTGTATTATCCTCCAGAGCTGCACTCACTATTCTGCTGGTGCAGTCACTGTGTACATACATTACATTACTGATCCTGAGTTACCTCCTGTATTATACTCCAGAGCTGCACTCACTATTCTGCTGGTGCAGTCACTGTGCACATACATTACATTACTGATCCTGAGTTACCTCCTGTATTATACTCCAGAGCTGCACTCACTATTCTGCTGGTGCAGTCACTGTGTACATACATTACATTACTGATCCTGAGTTACCTCCTGTATTATACTCCAGAGCTGCACTCATTATTCTGCTACTGCAGTCACTGTGTACATACATTACATTACTGATCCTGAGTTACCTCCTGTATTATCCTCCAGAGCTGCACTCACTATTCTGCTGGTGCAGTCACTGTGTACATACATTACATTACTGATCCTGAGTTACCTCCTGTATTATACTCCAGAGCTGCACTCACTATTCTGCTGGTGCAGTCACTGTGTACATACATTACATTACTGATCCTGAGTTACCTCCTGTATTATACTCCAGAGCTGCACTCACTATTCTGCTGGTGCAGTCACTGTGTACATACATTACATTACTGATCCTGAGTTACCTCCTGTATTATACTCCAGAGCTGCACTCACTATTCTGCTGGTGCAGTCACTGTGTACATACATTACATTACTGATCCTGAGTTACCGCCTGTATTATACTCCAGAGCTGCACTCACTATTCTGCTGGCATTCTTTCCCAGTCTTACACGGTGATCCATCTAAGCTGTTGAGGGGTGTATCCACAGACTTGCTGACTGTTTTCCTATTAGGAGGGTTGTGTCCCTCTCATCTTTCCCTGTTTTTTTTTCAGATGAGGCTTTGGTACAGGACTTTAGAATCGACCCTTGCTCCGATTACTCTTGCACTGTAGGATTGGCCCTTGCCTAGGTCGCTGTTGCGCTCTAGGATTGGCCCTTGCTCTGCTCGTCCTTGCGCTCCACGGTGGCCCCTTGCTCCGCTCGCCCTTGCGCTCCAGGGTGGGCAGTTGCTCCGCTCGTCCTTGCGCTCTAGGGTGGCCCCTTGCTCCGCTCGTCCTTGCGCTCCAGGGTGGGCCCTTGCTCCACTCGTCCTTGCGCTCCAGGGTGGGCCCTTGCTCCGCTCGTCCTTGCGCTCCAGGGTGGGCCCTTGCTCTGCTCGTCCTTGCGCTCCAGGGTGGGCCCTTGCTCTGCTCGTCCTTGCGCTCCAGGGTGGGCCCTTGCTCCGCTCGTCCTTGCGCTCCAAGGTGGGCCCTTGCTCCGCTCGTCCTTGCGCTCCAGGGTGGGCCCTTGCTCCGCTCGTCCTTGCGCTCCAGGGTGGGCCCTTGCTCCGCTCGTCCTTGCGCTCCAGGGTGGGCCCTTGCTCCGCTCGTCCTTGCGCTCCAGGGTGGGCCCTAGCTCCGCTCGTCCTTGCGCTCTAGGGTGGCCCCTTGCTCCGCTCGTCCTTGCGCTCTAGGGTGGGCCCTTGCTCCGCTCGTCCTTGCGCTCCAGGGTGGGCCCTTGCTCCGCTCGTCCTTGCGCTCCAGGGTGGGCCCTTGCTCCGCTCGTCCTTGCGCTCCAGGGTGGGCCCTTGCTCCGCTCGTCCTTGCGCTCCAGGGTGGGCCCTTGCTCCGCTCGTCCTTGCGCTCCAGGGTGGGCCCTTGCTCCGCTCGTCCTTGCGCTCCAGGGTGGGCAGTTGCTCTGCTCGTCCTTGCGCTCCAGGGTGGGCCCTTGCTCCGCTCTTCTTTGCGCTCTAGGGTGGCCCCTTGCTCCGCTCGTCCTTGCGCTCTAGGGTGGGCCCTTGCTCCGCTCGTCCTTGCGCTCCAGGGTGGGCCCTTGCTCCGCTCGTCCTTGCGCTCCAGGGTGGGCCCTTGCTTCGCTCGTCCTTGCGCTCCAGGTGGGCCCTTGCTTCGCTCGTCCTTGCGCTCCAGGGTGGGCCCTTGCTCCGCTCGTCCTTGCGCTCCAGGGTGGGCCCTTGCTCCGCTCGTCCTTGCGCTCCAGGGTGGGCCCTTGCTCCGCTCGTCCTTGCGCTCCAGGGTGGGCCCTTGCTCCGCTCGTCCTTGCGCTCCAGGTGGGCCCTTGCTCCGCTCGTCCTTGCGCTCCAGGGTGGGCCCTTGCTCCGCTCGTCCTTGCGCTCCAGGGTGGGCCCTTGCTCCGCTAGTCCTTGCGCTCCAGGGTGGGCCCTTGCTCCGCTAGTCCTTGCGCTCCAGGGTGGGCCCTTGCTCCGCTAGTCCTTGCGCTCCAGGGTGGGCCCTTGCTCCGCTAGTCCTTGCGCTCCAGGGTGGGCCCTTGCTCCGCTAGTCCTTGCGCTCCAGGGTGGGCCCTTGCTCCGCTCGTCCTTGCGCTCCATGGTGGGCCCTTGCTCCGCTCGTCCTTGCGCTCCAGGGTGGGCCCTTGCTCCGCTCGTCCTTGCGCTCCAGGGTGGGCCCTTGCTCTGCTCGCCCTTGCGCTTCAGGGTGGGCTTTTGCTCCGCTTGCC
The DNA here is from genome assembly GCA_033576535.1 of Allobates femoralis. Classification (NCBI taxonomy): domain Eukaryota; kingdom Metazoa; phylum Chordata; class Amphibia; order Anura; family Aromobatidae; genus Allobates; species Allobates femoralis. The sequence goes on from JARQOC010000011.1 coordinate 4,285,503, forward strand.
CTTGCGCTTCAGGGTGGGTCCTTGCTCCGCTTGCCCTTACGCTCCAGGGTGGGCCCCCTGCTCCGCTCACCCTTGCGCTCCAGGGTGGGCCCTTGCTCCGCTGGCCCTTACGCTCCAGGGTGGGCCCCCTGCTCCGCTGGCCCTTGCGCTCCAGGGTGGGCCCCCTGCTCCGCTGGCCCTTGCGCTCCAGGTGGGCCCCCTGCTCCGCTGGCCCTTGCGCTCCAGGGTGGGCCCCCTGCTCCGCTGGCCCTTGCGCTCCAGGGTGGGCCCCCTGCTCCGCTCGTCCTTGCGCTCCAGGGTGGGCCCTTGCTCCGCTCGTCCTTGCGCTCCAGGGTGGGCCCTTGCTCCGCTCGTCCTTGCGCTCCAGGGTGGGCAGTTGCTCTGCTCGTCCTTGCGCTCCAGGGTGGGCCCTTGCTCCGCTCTTCTTTGCGCTCTAGGGTGGCCCCTTGCTCCGCTCGTCCTTGCGCTCTAGGGTGGGCCCTTGCTCCGCTCGTCCTTGCGCCTCCAGGGTGGGCCCTTGCTCTGCTCGTCCTTGCGCTCCAGGGTGGGCCCTTGCTCTGCTCGTCCTTGCGCTCCAGGGTGGGCCCTTGCTCTGCTCGTCCTTGCGCTCCAGGGTGGGCCCTTGCTCTGCTCGTCCTTGCGCTCCAGGGTGGGCCCTTGCTCCGCTCGTCCTTGCGCTCCAGGGTGGGCCCTTGCTCCGCTCGTCCTTGCGCTCCAGGGTGGGCCCTTGCTCCGCTCGTCCTTGCGCTCCAGGGTGGGCCCTTGCTCCGCTCGTCCTTGCGCTCCAGGGTGGGCCCTTGCTCCGCTCGTCCTTGCGCTCCAGGGTGGGCCCTTGCTCCGCTCGTCCTTGCGCTCCAGGGTGGGCCCTTGCTTCGCTCGTCCTTGCGCTCCAGGGTGGGCCCTTGCTTCGCTCGTCCTTGCGCTCCAGGGTGGGCCCTTGCTCCGCTCGTCCTTGCGCTCCAGGGTGGGCCCTTGCTCCGCTCGTCCTTGCGCTCCAGGGTGGGCCCTTGCTCCGCTAGTCCTTGCGCTCCAGGGTGGGCCCTTGCTCCGCTAGTCCTTGCGCTCCAGGGTGGGCCCTTGCTCCGCTAGTCCTTGCGCTCCAGGGTGGGCCCTTGCTCCGCTAGTCCTTGCGCTCCAGGGTGGGCCCTTGCTCCGCTAGTCCTTGCGCTCCAGGGGGGCCCTTGCTCCGCTCGTCCTTGCGCTCCATGGTGGGCCCTTGCTCCGCTCGTCCTTGCGCTCCAGGGTGGGCCCTTGCTCCGCTGGCCCTTGCGCTCCAGGGTGGGCCCCCTGCTCCGCTGGCCCTTGCGCTCCAGGGTGGGCCCCCTGCTCCGCTCGCCCTTGCGCTCCAGGGTGGGCCCCCTGCTCCGCTCGCCCTTGCGCTCCAGGGTGGGCCCCCTGCTCCGCTGGCCCTTACGCTCCAGGTGGGCCCCCTGCTCCGCTCGTTTTGCGCTCCAGGGTGGGCCCCCTGCTCCGCTCGCCCTTGCGCTCCAGCGTGGGCCCTTGCTCCGCTCTCCCTTGCGCTCTAGGGTCGGCCCTTGCTCTGGTTGCTCTAGGGTCGGCTCTTGTGCCAGTTTTTGCAGACTTCTTGTTCGTTCATGTCTCCTCATTGTGTTTATCTCCTGGTTTCACTGTTATCGCTGGAGTATTTGTTTTCAGGGCTCTGGGCCTCAGTAATCACCATATTTTTGTGTTTTGGGACAGGACGGATCCGCACCAGGAGGCAGAGCTCGGGGAGCACCAGCAGTGCCAGCTCGGCTCAGCCGGACACCCGGGGCCGGAGCAGAGCCAAGATCGTGTCGCAGTCCCAGCGTAAGCAGCCGGCATGAATGGTGGATGTCTGCACCTCATGATTGTCCTCTGTCCTGGTTTATGAGATGTGTGCTTTTTACATTGTGTGACCTTCTCTAAATCCTCTTTACTGTCCTCCTCCTGCCTCCACGCTAAAGGATCCCGATCAGCGAATCCAGCCAGCGGTAAGACGCTGCCCCCCGACCTCTGTGCGGCCTCACCTCCTCCTCCTGTCATTTCCTCTGTCATTAGTCTGTGTGGGTGACCTGCTGTGCACTTGCTGACGACAGCCTCCCTGGCACCCCTCTGCAATGTGGGCACCACTGCTTCATGTGCCAAGTTCTCATAAATTTGGGACAATGAAGCTTGTAGAGGTGGCGGTGGCGGAGGGCCAGACACATCAGGCATTTGGCTGAACACTCCTCGCTCTTCTAGGTTGCGGACAGCCTGTTCTGTCTTGGAGACTGCCCAATTGCATAATGTCTGAACACTACTACTTTCCATTTTGCATCTTTTGTGTCACGCAAGGCTCTTCCGCTCCACCTGCACAGGGGCGTCCAGGGGGAATCGTCACTGCATTGTGGTAATGTGGTCGCCATTAGTGAGGTTACTGTGCTCCATCGCATCGCTGAGCGTCATTCCTGTAGGTAAGCGCTGACCCGTGTCTGTATGTCCACTCATCTGTCTTCTCTCCGTACAGCCGGCAGCCGCTCCAGTTCTCCTGGGAAATTGTTGAGCAGTGGATATGGTCTCGCAACCAGCGCTCAGAGGGTCCCCCAAATCCCGACCTCCGAGAAGAGGAGCAAGATCCCCCGAAGTCAGGGCTGCAGCCGTGAGACCAGCCCCAGCAGGATGGGACTCGGTAAGGATATGACCGTCCTTTTGGGGGTTATACCCTTTGTTCAGAGCTGAATCTGCTAAGCACATGTGTGTATTGTGTACATTACTGTATATACATAGCACAGAGGCCTCCTGCACCCATATAGACATACATCACTGGTCTGTAGAGATGAGTAAAATGATTTGCCGGACCCTTGTGGCCATGACTAGTCCAGAATCGAGCCCTGCGACCTCCCTTCTCCCTGCGTCACAACAATGGTGTCGCTCCAGACCTCGTCAGAAGACGCCTTGTGGCAGCCGGAGGTTCGCGGGACTCTGGATATACTCATGTGGCTACGAGCCAGGGTTCTGCCAATGATTTGCTCGTTTTTAGCTGTGACTAATCCATAATGAACCCAAATGACCCCGATGGCAAGTTATAAACTCGGCACTTGGAATATGAGGAGCGCCATAGACCCAGATGTTTTGTGTTTCGGGAGCCTGGTACACATCGGTAAAGACGCCGCTCTTCTGGTGACATCGAGCTTGGAAACTGCTTGGTCTCAGTGAACGTCCTCTGCAGCATTACGGCTCTGTATGCCGCCCCCATTACCATTACCGGGGGATCCTCTGGCAGCCATATTACTCTGGCACCAGACGGGCTCCACTATTTCAGCTCATTGTAATCCTTGTCTGGATGAGCTGGGGGTGCAGGTGAAGGGTTCGATCCCGCACTTACTCCTCCGTCACGTCGGCCACTGCTGTCTTGTAATCAACTCATTGCCTCCTGCTGATGGTTGTCAGCCACAGCGGTGTGTGCTTTGTGTGGAGCTGCATCCCCACTCCCCCGGTTCATGTCCCCCCCCCTTGTTTTCACATGTAATGTAGGCTCAGGTTTGGGGGTCTGTGCGGCAGCTGATCTGTGGGGTTTGGGTGGAACGTCTGGTCCTTGCCTGATTCGGGTCTCCCCTGTATTCACACATAATGCAGGTGGGATTAGTGAGGATGGCTGATCTGTGTGGAGCTGCATTGACCCTCCCCTGTAGGCTCAGGTTTGGGGATCCGTGCGGGTGGCTGATTTGTGGGATTTGCAAGGAGCTGCGTTGACCACTCCCTGGTGCTTGGCGGCTGACCTGTGTGGTTTGTGTGGATCTCTACTGGCCGTCCCCAGTCCATGCCCCCACCCCCCCAATCCATATTCCCCCATAATGCAGACTCCTATTTGGAGGGGGCATCTGTGTAGGCAGCTGACCTAGATGGTTTGCAAGTATCTGCACTGACCCCACCCTGGTTCATGTCTGTCCTGTTGGCTCAGGTTTTCAGGGTCTTTGGTGGTTGATCTGTGTGGAGTTGCACTGAGCCTCCCCTGGTTCATGTCTCGCCTTTATTTACACATTGTTCAGGCTCAGGTTTGGGGGATTCGTACAGGTGGCTGGTCTGTGTGGAGCTGCACTTGCCCTCCCCTGGTCCAGGTCCCCCGTCCCCCCCGCTTCCTTGTATACACACACAATGCAGTTTTGGGGGTCTATGTGGGCGGCTGATCTGTGTTTGTGTGGATCTTCACTGACCCTTCCCCGGTCCATGTCTTCCCTGTAGGCTCAGGTTTGGGGGTCCTTGCGGGCATCTGATCGGTGTGGAGCTGCACTGACCCTCCCCTAGTCCATATCTCCCCTGTAGGCTCAGGTTTGGGGGTCCGTGCGGGCGTCTGATCGGTGTGGATCTGCACTGACCCTCCCCTAGTCCATGTCTCCCGTGTAGGCTCAGGTTTGGGGGTCCGTGCAGGCGTCTGATCAGTATGGATCTGCACTGACCCTCCCCTAGTCCATGTCTCCCCTCTAGGCTCAGGTTTGGGGGTCCGTGTGGGCATCTCATCAGTATGGATCTGCACTTACCTCTCCCCTTGTCCATGTCTCCCCTGTAGGTCCAGGTTTGGGGGTCCGTGTGGGCGTCTGATCAGTATGGATCTGCACTGACCCTCCCCTAGTCCATGTCTCCCCTCTAGGCTCAGGTTTGGGGGTCCGTGTGGGCATCTCATCAGTATGGATCTGCACTTACCTCTCCCCTTGTCCATGTCTCCCCTGTAGGTCCAGGTTTGGGGGTCCGTGCGGGCATCTGATCAGTATGGATCTGCACTGACCCTCCCCTAGTCCATGTCTCCCCTGTAGGCTCTGGTTTGGAGATCCATGCGGGCAGCTGATCTGTGTATTGTCACCTCTCTCCTATACTCGCTCGCGGAGGTTGTCGTCTGATCATTACTTCCAGTGTTGCTTCCTATCTGTTTCTTGCAGGAGTTGTCTGGTGACTTTGGCGCCGCTCGTCCTCGTGTCGTCACAGTTCAGGATGTTTTGTCATTAATGTAACAGCATTAACCACTTGCTCCATTGAAGATTTTCTCAATTTTCTGCCTGTTATGTGTTGTAAATTAATGTGCTGCTTTTCCACATCGCATGCAAGCCCGGAGCAGCCGCATCCCCCGACCCAGCATGAGTCAGGGGTGCAGCCGCGACACCAGCCGAGAGAGCAGCCGGGATACCAGTCCCGCCAGGGGCTTTGCACCTCTCGGTAAGTACTGGCACATTGGCCTCCCTCTGTCCTCCCCATCCCTTCCCTCAGCTAATCCTGAGCACCCCAGACCAGTCTGTGTCCTCCCTGATCCTGTAGAACCTGCCACAGGTTATAACGAACCCCCCCATTATTAAACCTATCCGTATATAATCTGTAGAGCCCCCAGCTCTGTGTACGACAGGCGGCCACATTGTGCAGGGATCTGCTCATAGCAGTTGTGTGACCCCAGAGCTCAGAAAAATCTGCCCCAACTGGGGTGATTGTGCACTGCCCTTGCTGTCTTGGGTCTCGTTCACACATCTGTGTTTTCTGATGGACCCGACTATCCTGTAGCTAAACATATGAGGCTGCGGAGCCCGGGCCAAGGAGACCACTGCCGCTCCAAGCATGGAGATGAGAGGCAGGACCTGGAGACCACAGCCGGTCTGTAAATGTGTGAGTCCGGGCCAGGAGACCACAGCCGGTCTGTAAATGTGAGAGTCCGGGCCAGGAGACCACAGCCGGTCTGGACATGAGAGTCCGGGTCAGGAGACCACAGCCGGTCTGGAGATGTGATAGTCCGGGCCTGGAGACCCCAGCCGGTCTGGAAATGTGAGACTCCGGGTCAGGAGACCACGGCCGGTCTGGAGAGGAGTCCGGCCTCAGGTGTTGGAGTTTCCTATTGGTTCTGGATGCTCGAGCCGCCAGCATAGAAATCTCCTGACCTGTTACATGTCCTGCTAAGTCCCCATAGGACTGTGTGTCCCATGTGTGCCCAGTATGCCCACTGTGTGCACAGTATGCAAAGTATGTGACACGTAAACCCAACTACCCCGTGTGCCCAGTATACGCAATATGTGCACACATAATAATGAATAGAGAAAACTTCAGCTCACCGTATAGATGGAGCAGTGTAGGAGACAGGGCGGTGCATGGATAAAGTTCGGCTTGGATCCTGTAGTACAAGCAATATTGTGAAGAAAAATATCTAGCAACAATGTACTTGGTTTTTCTTGAAAATATTAAAGTGAATCTGTTGCCCCTCTTCTGCTTTTTAAACTAAATGAGCGACCTTCAGCAGCACCTATGCAGCATTTTATGTAGATTGCTCTTATCCCCCTTCCCCGCCTTCCCCACCTAAATAATGACTTTATAAACTTTCCTGACCTGCATGTATAAAGTTGTATGTCACATGTCATGTCATGTCATGTATGTTACATGTCAGATGAGTCTTCATTGTGACCGGTCCTCACCGCCTCTGTGGTCTTCCTCCGTCTCTTCTTTCTTCTGGGCGCAGCCTCTTCTCTCATTTTCGGCGCATGTGCCCTGATCTCTGCCCTAGTGTGAGCAGACCTGTATGACTGCATTACGCGTGTGCGAACCTCAGGCACCAGATCCACCCTGCTTTGTGTTTCTGGGAGGGAATCTAGCGCCTGCGCCCTAGCAGTAATGCACCGTGCTGTAAAGCAGAGCTCGGGGCGCCTGCGCGAAGAGAGAGGAATCTGTGCAGGCACCGAAAATGAGAGAAGAAGAAAGAAGAGGTGGAGGAAGATCCCAGAGGCGCTGAGGACCCGACACAATGAAGACCCATCTGACCTGTGAGTATAACTGTACATACGGGGTGGGAAAGTTTATAAAGTCATTATTGAGGTGTATACGGTAGGGGGAGATGAGAGCCAAAGCAGAAAAGGGACGACAGGTTCATTCTAAGTCCATTTTATTCAAGCAACTTTAAAAACATAATGTAGGATATGGAGTCAACCGAGCCGCGATTTGAACTGCATCTTGGCTCTTAGTCATATTGCGACTTCTATCAGCAGGTGTCAGCATTACATGGTGATCACAAGGAACTAAAGTGAGCAACATGGAAGCAAAGTGATTTATCTGTATGACTCCATATCCTGCAGTTTGTTTCTAAAGACGTTAGAATAAAATGCACTTTTAATATTTTCAAGACAATCCAAGGACGTTACTGCTGGAATTTTTTTCTTCACAATATGGTCAACGTGGGCCCAGTGTAGCCAGCGTGGGCCCAGTGTAGCCAGCGTGGGCCCAGTGTAGCCAGCGTGGGCCCAGTGTGGCCAGCGTGGGCCTAGTGTAGCCAGCGTGGGCCTAGTGTAGCCAGCGTGGGCCCAGTGTAGCCAGCGTGGGCCCAGTGTAGCCAGCGTGGGCCCAGTGTAGCCAACGTGGGCCCATTTTTTTACCCCCAGTGTGCCCTCATTGTGGGCCTGGTATAAACACAGCATGGGCTCCATATATACCCAGTATGTGGCAACCCAGCTGGCCCAGGACTACATCTCCCCTTTGGTTGCCCTTTTGTAGGTTCTGGTCTTCCACTGTTGCCCCATTTTCGGGGTCCGTTGTGAGGAGGTGGTTTGTATTGGGGGTCTGGTGTCTCCTTTCTTACACTGCATGGTAGATTAACCCTTACTAAACCCCAGCACCCTGTCTCCTCTGTGTCGGTCACTTGGCCCTTTAACTCTCGTGTCTACGTTTTGGATAATCCCATCAGAGTACAGATCCCATCTCCTCAGTGTGGTCCGGCCAGCAGGGTGCCCTGCATTGTCACCTCCTCACCAGCAGGGGTCAGGATAGTCCATGTGCTGTCACCTGTAGTCTGTATGGTCTCTTTTCGCCATCTGTCTGTCCTCACATGTGACGGTCTGTCTGTCCTCACATGTGACGGTCTCGGGGATTCCTGATGGAGCCGTCACCTCAGGTAGAGACCACCACAGACTCCGCTCTGTCCCATTCAGCTCACACTCTGCTTCGTGTCACATCCACCCCGGACCCTCATATGTGGACCCCCATATGTGTGCGCTGCTTCTGTCTTCTGTGTTCTGCGTGTTAACCCTTTGGGTGTTTGCCATTCCTTCTTCTTGCAGCCTCTCGACGTCATTCCAGGTCCACTAGTGCGCTGTCCACCTCCGAGTCTGTGGGGCAGTCAGGTGATCCGGCGCTAACTGCATGCCCGCCTCATCCTCCATGTGCTGCCACCGCCGCCGCATGCCCATCATCCACCATCACTTGTTGCTTTGTGCTGCTGAAGTCTGATTTTTGTATATCTCATGCTCATTCATTATAATTTGCGTGTATACATTATATTTCAGGGGTCCGCTCTCTGCTCCGGGGTCCTGTCTGTCTGTGGATTTAGGTGGTTGTCATCCTGGTGGGGCGACCCCTCTCTGCCATGTATTGGGAGCCTCAGGTGTAATGATGAGAGTAGTAGTTTCTCTCGTGGTGTCAGTGATTAATGCCCCTGTGTAGTGAGAGCCCGGGGGGGTTGCCTGCTGTCATTCCAGCTCTAGGTAGATCTTAGTGACGGGTCCTGACAGATCCCGGGCCCCTGGCCATTAATGGGGAGCAAAGACAGATGGGAAAGGGTGGTTACTGGATAATTAGCGCGGTGATCCCCCTTATCTTGTGGCACCACAATGAGTGAAGATGATGGTGGTTTTAGTACACCTCCATTGGAGGATGATGGGGGTAATTCACGTAGTGCATTCTGGGTGGTAGTGCTCTATTTTCTGGGATCTGCTGTTTGCAGGAGGTGGTTTGTTACATTAGTCCCATTGCTTAGATGACGACTAAGGTCTCCTGGACAGCGTCACCTCAGCTGTGATGATGGTGGTTATAGTCCATGTTGCCACCGGCAGTCCAGATTTCTTGTATCTACACGGATTATCGGAGGTTTTAGGCCCCGTTTACCCCTCGTGTGTCCTACAGGTGCTGCATAGAGATCAGCGGACGCCTCCGTCCTGCAGTCCGGGGGTCACCGGCCTCAGCTCATACATCAGTCAGCCCCGGGGCCATGACGCTCATCTGTACCGCAGCTTTATATAATCATTTCTGTAGAATTTTCCATCCCATCACCGCTAACTTTCTTTTCTGCCATTCCTCCTCCTCATGTTCCTTCCTTACAGGTGAGAGGCGTATTATTAGGCCGTGTTCACACGCTGCAGCCGTAACAAAGCAGATCTGCGAGGCCAGTGACGGCGGCCGTCCTCCCCACTGCTGCAACATGTGAATACGGTGGAGACCACGTCTGTCCATTGATGCAGGTGGCCCTCATCATTAGTGCGTGTCTAGCTTTGCCTCTACAGCTGGAGAACTACAGCTCCCAGCATGCCCTGATTGTGTCACGGCTGTAGAGACACTGCTTTGCCAGGGTCCTTTTCTCTAACAGAAGCTGGTGCCGTCAGCATTCCCCAGTCTGCAGCCTCCTGCTGAATTCCTACAGTTTATCTCTGTGGCTTCTGATGGGCAAAATATTCCTCCTTCTGCAGATGATGGGAGTCCATAGATGGAAGGTGTCGATGTTACCGGTCAGCTGCAGTCCATAGACTAGAGCCTGGGAGTGCACAGGGCGATTACCTGCCATCTCTCTTACCGCCCGCCCTCCATCTCTCTGACCGCCCGCCTTCCATCTCTCTGACCGGCCCGCCTCCATCCTTGACGCCCGCCCTCCATCTCCTGACGCCCGCCCTCCATCTCTCTGACCGCCCGCCCTCCATCTCTCTGACCGCCCGCCCTCCATCTCTCTGACCGCCCGCCCTCCATCTCTCTGACCGCCCGCCCTCCATCTCTCTGACCGCCCGCCCGCCCCTCATCTCTCTGACCGCCCGCCCGCCCTCCATCTCTCTGACCGCCGCCCGCCCTCCATCTCTCTGACCGCCCGCCCGCCCTCCATCTCTCTGACCGCCGCCGCCCTCCATCTCTCTGACCGCCCGCCCCCCTCCATCTCTCTGACCGCCCGCCCTCCCTCCATCTCTCTGACCGCCCGCCCTCCCTCCATCTCTCTGACCGCCCGCCCTCCCTCCATCTCTCTGACCGCCCGCCCTCCCTCCATCTCTCTGACCCGCCCGCCCTCCCTCCATCTCTCTGACCGCCCGCCCTCCCTCCATCTCTCTGACCGCCCGCCCCTCCCTCCATCTCTCTGACCGCCCGCCCTCCCTCCATCTCTCTGACCGCCCGCCCTCCCCTCCATCTCTTCTCTGACCGCCCGCCCTCCCTCCATCTCTCGACGCCGCCCTCCCTGACCCTCCCATCTCTCTGACCGCCCGCCCGCCCTCCATCTCTCTGACGCCCATACATTGGGTTATATTATTCAAGCAGACAGCGATCAGCTGCTGAGCATGGCTGCCGCTGCTGCTCTACAGTCCGATCCTGCTGCTATAATGGACTGATCGCCCTGGAATCAGCAGGGTTTGCAGACAGTAGTCCCACCTGATGCGCAGGGAGCGGATGCTGTAATGCTCGGACCGCTCTGCATGGTCATGGTATGGTGCACGCTCACAGGTGGCCATGTTGTGCTGGCCCTGACCCCTCTGCTCTTGGGTAGGAGGATTTTGCCTGTCAGTTGCCTCCAGGATTTCAGCTGCAGGGATTCTGCTACCTTAGAGCAGAGAGGTTAACATTTTGCTTCTCTTTCTTTTTACAAGATCGCTATGGGATCAGCCAGTCAGGCAGAATACCGTCCTCCGTCAACGCCATGAGGGTGCTCAGCTCCAGTACAGACCTAGAAGCCGCCGTGGCCGATGCATTGGTAAGTTGAAAGGCGTCAGTGTTCCCGGCGTGTGATCTCCCACTGTCTATAGATGTGCAGCATGTGGCTCCTCTCATACATGGTCATCCCTGGTCAACCCTAAGGGCAGAACTCCTGAACTCCACAGAACGATGTGCGCCCTGGTGGAAGTAATGCGGAGATCTCCCCCCTCCGGTGATTACCACTCCTCCATGTTGGACCCCAGAGCTAACGTTCAGCTGCCGCCCGCGGTGGTGTTTGATTTCTGCCCCGTCATGTTGACTCGTAGACGAGCTGCAGCTCCTCGCTGTGTTGTGTTCCTCCCCCCCCCAAGGATTCAGTGCCTGGTCACCTCTTGTTGTCTCGTCTTCTCATCTCCATTTAACCCTTGATTTTCATCCTTCTAATAACATTCTTAATTTCTTGTTTAGCTGCTGGGAGACCCCAGGAATAAGGTACGGCCATTTTTGTTACGTTAAGCCATGCCCATGTGCAATGAGTGTCATTTTTCTACCTTGATTGCTTCTGATCCGCAGTGTCGGGGGTCCGCCGACATAGAAAAATCCTTGTCCTTGTGTATTAGGGGGGCGCTCACTGTCAGGCCGGTAAGCGGGGAACGCACAGTGAGCGTATTGTGTATATACAACTGATTCCAGCGCATGAAATATATATATGAACTCCATACAGTCACTGCCCGGCTCCACAATAATGCAAACGTTGGCTATTATCACCAGTCGTTTGTACCGGCTGATTGGACGCCCGTTACAGTTAGTGTATGGCTTTGGGGATGCAGTTCATGGAACAAGAGGAACAAAACTATTAAGTTTTAGATATTTAATCCAAAAGATAAACAATGTTTACGAAATTGTACAATACAGTACAGTATACAATTACATAAAATAAATAGGATGAAAGTACTTGACCTGTCGAGCCTCGATTGTGACATTTGCTCTTATTAACCCATGTTACACCCACGTATCTCCTCTCTGGTGACTCGGGGCACGTCATGGGATGTGGCTTCAGTTTCCAGAAAAATATAAAATCCCAACTTGAAAGGTATCTTCGCCCTTGGAGGTCCCAGGTGGAAGATATCATCATATTTCTTATCACCATTGTATCTTTATATATGAAATGTGGCATGCCTAGCATCATCCAGGTGCCTGGTATTAATTTGTAGCTTATAGGCAAGTCTTAAAGCTATAAATAAATGCTTGTTCTTCCTCAGGGGACCTGAAACTATAACTGTATTTCCCATCCATTTCCGATCACTGCGATCCCCAATATTCATAACTTTCCCCCGGTGCCCAAGTGTCTGAAAAAATCTATCTAAACACGCTGATCCTGTGCAGATCTACTGCTCTGGCCTTAAACATGCCAAACCCAGGCTTTCCATCTGCTAATAGGCAAAAAATCGCACTCAATCGGATGCGACACAAATCGGACTGCAATAGAGCTCCAATCTGTGCCCATAGGGATACATGGGGGCCACATCAGATTCGTGGCTGTCTGTATTACAACGGACAGCCACAGATCCCCGAAAATCGCAATGTGAGACCAGCCTTAGAGAAGCGGGACAGAGTTCTCTGCCCTCAGGTGGGGGGTGGGGGGGTGCTCTGTCCTTGGAGCATTGGGGTTGGGTTCTCTTCCTTTCCTGTTGGGGGGGTGGGGTGCAGGGGTAGATGGGGCGATGCTGTAGTAATTGGAGGGGGGCTCTTTGCCGTCATCTGCAGTGAGTTTCTTGCTGTGACATGACCTGATCCTGTGGTTTCTGAGCAGTCCTGAATATTAGCTCCGGTCTCTCCATAGCGGCGCTGCGTTTCACTTCCCTGCGGACGAGCGGCGGGTCATTCTGGAACGTCTGTTGCACCGAGCCGCTGAGATTCTGACCCCAGAGACTATTCCAGAAGCGCAGGGCAGGTGTCTGGCACATAGTCCAATATATATTGCCTGAGACCTGCTCATCCTGTCTGACCCCATCAGACCAGTCACTGATCTCCATTATGGCATCAATCATCAAGGTCTCAACAGGTTTTTCTCTACTCAATCTGAGACCCGCGGCCTCGGCTGTGCCTTTGGGGGTGCCCACGGCCTCGGCTGTGCCTTTGGGGGGGCCCGCGGCCTCTCTCTGCAGAACATGGCATGTATGATCGCTGTTTTCCTAGGAATTGATGAGTGCTCGGAGTGTCCAGACGGGGAGAGTGATGGGTTTGGATTCTGGACCTTGCATCTTTGGGGTGGGGGATATGTTTGGAGCTTGTGTTCTGTGCATTGGATTTCCAGGTGATTGAGCCCGGATGCGTCTATGGCTCCACATCCGGCGTGTTCTGCCTCCCGTCTGCTCCAGTCTGATGTGAATCACAGTGTGACGTCCTTTAATGTGAGATTTTACTTGCAGAAAAAGCCAGTGAGGAGACGCTACGAGCCGTATGGGATGTATTCTGACGACGATGCAAACAGTGACGCCTCCAGCGCCTGCTCAGAAAGGTCTTACGGCTCAAGAAATGGCGGCATCCCGCACTACCTGCGCCAAACCGAGGATGTGGCCGAGGTTCTGAACCACTGCGCCAGCTCCAACTGGTCCGAGAGGAAAGAGGGGCTGATCGGGCTGCAGAACCTGCTGAAGAGTCAGCGCACACTCAGGTGAGGGGCGCCCGTGTGGGTGAGCACGGATGTAATAGCAGCAGCTGGAGGACGACTCTTCTTTTTTTTTTTTTTTTAAACCATTTATTTTTATTTAGGTTTCAAAAATGTAACAAGAAACAGTAGATATCAATATTCATGTAACAATTCACATATCTAGTAACAACACAATCAAAACTATTCCCCCCCCTCCCCCCAATAATCCTTATGCCGGGTATACTTGAGAGTCTTAACAATCATATCACCGCCATCCAGGCGGACTATATTTTTTCAGACGTTCTTTCCCCATGCCTCCACCTGTAAATACTTTCCTCTAAATGCATTACCGTACGTGTCTGAGCAATAAATTCCCTCCTAGTGGGGGGTTCCTGATCTGTCCATTTTCGCGCTATTAGTTTGCGTGCTACATATAGCAACCTCGCTATTGCCACTTTGTAGTGTTCTGAGACCGGTATCCCCTAAACCTCCCCCAAAACACACAGCACTGGATTCCTGTGGAGTGTACAGGCATAATGGTGCTGTCACACCTGGCGACGTCGCCAGCGACATCGCCGAAAAAGTGACGTATCAGCGATGTCGCTAGCGACGTCGCGCTGTGTAAACGAGCGGCGCGACCGTGTTTTATCGCTGGTCGCAGGTTGTCAGGTTTACGGGAAGAACCGTAAACCTGTCAACCGGCGACCTGCGATAAGGCTGGATCGCACCGTGTGACATCGCCAGAGCAATGTCGGCGGCGATCCAGCCTATACCGCAGCGTTGCTGTGTGACAGCTGGCCAGCGATGTCGGAAGAGAGCGGGCACCCGCGCATCGCTTCCGACATCGCTGGCCAGATCGTGCTGTGTGACGGCACCATTAGCCCTTTCAATTTTGTTAATAACAACCAGCCAGTATGCCACCAGCCGCGGACACGACCATAGCATGTGTAGCAGTCCAGCCTGCTCTGCACCACATCTAGGGCAACTAGAGTCTCCCCTCAAGCCCGCCCTGAATAGGAGCAGCGGTGTTTTGTATGTTCTATGTATTACATATAACTGGGAGAGCCGTGCCTGCTCGCTCAGAGAGATCTCTGGGACATATTCCAGAATCGCCTCCCATTGTTCTGTGGTGAGAGGACCCACCTCCCTTTCCCATTTACTCTTTGCAGTGAGGTGATTGTCCCCCAGATAGGAGTGTAGTAGGTCATGGTATAAGCTCGATATAACTCCCCTCGTCCCTCCCTTCATACACACAAAGTCTAGTACAATGTCATTTTGAACTGTTATGTCTCCCAATCCACACTGTGCCCTCCAAGCATGTCGAAGCCTATAGTATTGAAACCCCCATACCGAAGGCAAAGAGGACGACTCTTCAGTCTCGAGTCTTCTCTGATTTCTTGGATCTGGAGTGTTACTTATCGCAGATGTTTTTGTTTTGCAGCCGTGTGGAGCTGAAGAGGCTTTGTGAAATCTTCACTCGGATGTTTGCAGACCCCCACAGTAAGGTAGGTGCCCTTCGTAGACAGGCAGGGAAAGCTCTGGCCTTTTATTAGGGTTGTGTCCATTGGGTGCAGACTGACGAGGCAGCACATTCACTCTACTCAGTCCCGTATCTTATTATTTGTCTCTTGGCTGCTGCTTGTTGCTTGCTGCATGGTCCCTGCAGTGCTGTGTATTGTTTGAGCGGATTGTGGGGACACCCGGACTGTAAAGGCCCCGTCACACGTGTCAACCAAGGCTGCGATGTCGGAAGCGATGCGCGCTCGCTTCCGACATCGCAGCCTTGGTGTCACGCCGCAGCGATGTGGGCAGAGCCATTGCTCGCTGGGCTGGGATCAACCCAGCAAGCGATCCGCAGCAATGCTGCGGTATAGGCTGGATCACTGCCAACATCGCTATTGCGGTGTCAGACGGCGCGATCCAGCCTAATCGCTGGTTGCAGATTGACAGGTTTACGTTCATCCTCGTAAACCTGTCAACCTGCGACCAGCGATAAATCGCAGTTGCATCACACTGTCATACAGCACGACACACTTGCGATATCGCTAGCAACATCGCTAATGCGTCACTTTTCGGCGATGTCGCTAGCGATATTGACTCGTGTGACAGGGACTTAACATCAGGGGGATTAGATTACTACTGGAGCTGTAATCTCTGCATGCATCTAACCTGTGGTACTCCGCCCGCTCGTGTGCCGGATATAGAAGTGCAGATTACTCTGCCCGCTCGTGTGCCGGTTATAGAAGTGCAGATTACTCTGCCCGCTCGTCTGCCGGTTATAGAAGTGCAGATTACTCTGCCCGCTCGTGTGCCGGATATAGAAGTGCAGATTACTCCGCCCGCTCGTGTGCCGGATATAGAAGTGCAGATTACTCCGCCCGCTCGTGTGCCGGATATAGAAGTGCAGATTACTCCGCCTGCTCGTGTGCCGGTTATAGAAGTGCAGATTGCTCCGCCTGCTCGTGTGCCGGATATAGAAGTGCAGGTTACCCCGCCTGCTCGTCTGCCGGTTATAGAAGTGCAGATTGCTCCGCCTGCTCGTGTGCCGGATATAGAAGTGCAGGTTACCCCGCCTGCTCGTGTGCCGGATATAGAAGTGCAGATTACTCTGCCCGCTCGTGTGCCGGATATAGAAGTGCAGATTACTCTGCCCGCTCGTGTGCCGGATATAGAAGTGCAGGTTACCCCGCCTGCTCGTCTGCCGGTTATAGAAGTGCAGATTACTCTGCCCGCTCGTGTGCCGGTTATAGAAGTGCAGATTACTCTGCCCGCTCGTGTGCCGGATATAGAAGTGCAGATTACTCTGCCCGCTCGTGTGCCGGATATAGAAGTGCAGATTACTCCGCCCGCTCGTGTGCCGGATATAGAAGTGCAGATTACTCCGCCCGCTCGTGTGCCGGATATAGAAGTGCAGATTACTCCGCCCGCTCGTGTGCCGGATATAGAAGTGCAGATTACTCTGCCCGCTCGTGTGCCGGATATAGAAGTGCAGATTACTCTGCCCGCTCGTGTGCCGGATATAGAAGTGCAGATTACTCCGCCCGCTCGTGTATTGTATAGATAAAGTGTAGACTACGTGTGATGAATAGCAGAGCGCTCTTGGGGAGACGTGTTTTAGGGGGGTGCATGGAGGGTCGCTTCTGCTGCGATGATTTGGACTTTATCCTGACCTCTTTACAGTCACTAATATTTTCCCCCTGGTTTTTGATCCACAGAGGGGGTCCGGCAGCCTCTGTTAATCACACGAGTCACACTCGCACATTGCTGCTGCGCATTACTGACAGCTTGCTCCTATGTTTCCATTTTGAAGCATGGCGCTCCCGCTGTGTGTGCGTGACTGCGCTCCGGCTGTGTGTGCGTGACTGCGCTCCGGCTGTGTGTGCGTGACTGCGCTCCGGCTGTGTGTGCGTGACTGCGCTCCGGCTGAGTGTGCGTGACTGCGCTCCGGCTGTGTGTGCGTGACTGCGCTCCGGCTGTGTGTGCGTGACTGCGCTCCGGCTGTGTGTGCGTGACTGCGCTCCGGCTGTGTGTGTGTGCGTGACGGCGCTCCGGCTGTGTGTGCGTGCGTGACGGCGCTCCGGCTGTGTGTGCGTGCGTGCGTGACGGCGCTCCGGCTGTGTGTGCGTGCGTGCGTGACGGCGCTCCGGCTGTGTGTGCGTGCATGCGAGACGGCGCTCCGGCTGTGTGTGCGTGCGTGCGAGACGGCGCTCCGGCTGTGTGTGCGTGCGTGCGAGACGGCGCTCCGGCTGTGTGTGCGTGCGTGCGAGACGGCGCTCCGGCTGTGTGTGCGTGCGTGCGAGACGGCGCTCCGGCTGTGTGTGCGTGTGTGTGAGACGGCGCTCCGGCTGCGTGCTTGAGATGGGGCTCATCATATGACCTGTAGATCAGGAAAATCACTGCACTCTCATATATGATGCAAGGTGAAAAAATGTATTGGATATGAACAACAAGCGACCACTGACGCCGTTTCGGTCCACAACATCGGACCTTTCTCAAAGTGTCGCTGTGGTAGCAATAGGCTTTGTTGAACCGGGGGTACTCAATAGAACCGTCCCTGTAATATCATGCTGATCCACCATAAGGTCAATGGTGTTCCCAGCACTCTCAGTTGGTGTGGTTAGTAAGGCAAGTACAGGGTAACGCATATAAAGGAAACCTGTGTGGTCAGAGCTGCCCTGCGCTCCCGCGCTGTGGCTTGTGTGCTGAGCACAACGGAGCGCAGGGCAGCTCTGACCACACAGGTTTCCTTTATATGCGTTACCCTGTACTTGCCTTAGGCCCCTTTCACATCAGTGTTTATTTGAAATCGCGGCAGATGCGGTGAAAAAACCGCATCTGCCGCGATTACCGCATACCGGCTGCACTTGCGGCACAGTTGCGGCAAGCCCCATACAATGTATAGGCGGGCTTGCGAGGTGCGGCAAGTGTGGTTTTGGCACTTGCGGCAGGTGCGGCCGGTATGCGGTAATCGCGGCAGATGCGGTTTTTTCACCGCATCTGCCGCGATTTCAAATAAACACTGATGTGAAAGGGGCCTAAGGCAAGTACAGGGTAACGCATATAAAGGAAACCTGTGTGGTCAGAGCTGACCGCGGTTTTTTTCGCGGCCGCAAGTGCCAAAACCGCACTTGCTGCACCTGCCGCAAGCCCGCATATACATTGTATGGGGCTTGCTGCAACTGTGCCGCAAGTGCAGCCGGTATGCGGTAATCGCGGCAGATGCGGTTTTTTCACCGCATCTGCCGCAATTTCAAATAAACGCTGATGTGAAAGGGGCCTTACTAACCACACCAACTGAGAGTGCTGGGAACACCATTGACCTTATGGTGGATCAGCATGATATTACAGGGACGGTTCTATTGAGTACCCCGGTTCAACAAAGCCTATTGCTACCACAGCGACACTTTGAGAAAGGTCCGATGTTGTGGACCGAAACGGCGTCAGTGGTCGCTTGTTGTTCATATCCAATACATTTTTTCACCTTGCATCATATGACTCTGAGAGTGCAGTGATTTTCCTGATCTATGAGTACGGGTTCCAGTAATCCCTTCACTTGCACCTCAAAAAACTCCAAAAGCTGAGTGCACGAAATTCACACAAGCTTCTACATCACATGACCTGTGCAGCCGTCCGGGTCTCCTGTGTCTGGGGCTTCACGCGCAGGCTGTGGCTGTGGCTGAGAACTGAGCAGCGTTCATTTTCTTTTCCTGGTGTTTAGATGAATAAGGTTCAGGTATTTTTTGCAGAACAATCTCTGTGGCCATTAATGATCAATATGAAGCCCACCGTGGTCAGCACCTTGCAGAAGTGCTGATTGGCTGTGACGTATCATGTGACCGCAGGGCCAGGATGGGCTTCATTTGACATTTTGGGTGCAGTTACTGATTGTCACCATTTTCCTTCTTCCATGAGAATACGGTGGGGTGGCCCTCATAGTGCAGGGCCCGTCAGTCGTTGGGGAGGGGGGCGTCTCTGTACCATGATGTGTACTAACGTGTGCTCTGTTTTATTGCATGCTCTGCCGTGCTGTGGATCTCACCCCAGAGAGTAAGTGTCTCCTCCTTTCTTATTCTCCATCATCCTCCACACTTGTGTTTTGTCTTTGCAGATTTGGAAGCGGGGGTCTCAGGGTCTCCTGGAGTTACATTGGCTCCCATTGTGGATCCAGATAAATGTGCATGTTATACGCTGCGTCCTGGGGTGTCACTGGGTGTGACGGAACAGACGTGGGGGCAATCGCGTGTTCACTGGGGGCTCCACTCCGGTGACATGCACCATATTCAGGGACCACGTATGTGAACTGGACGTGGAGGAGCGCCGGGGATGACGCCTCCCTGTGCTGCAGATAGTGGGGTCACAGATCCCCGAGAAATCTGCCAGTCACAAGATCACAGTCACACTAAATAATAATAATCTTTATACAGCACCACCATATTCTGCAGCGCTGTACAATTCAGAGGTTCATATACAAACAGTCATAACTGAGGGTACCGTTACACGTCGCAACATTGCATGCAAGTTCACTGGCAATTTGCTGGTTGCAGTGAAATCATGGACACATTGTTACATTTGTACACAGCCACAAAAGAGAACAATGTGTCCATGATTTCACTGTAACCAGTAAATTGGCAGTGAAATTGCATGCAATGTTGCGACGTGTAACAGTACCCTAACAGTTATCAAAAAATACAATAATTAAAGAAAAATAATGGCAGCCCTTCTCATAAGAGCTTACAATCTACAATTGGGGGGGGGGTGACACAGAGTACAGGGGCTTATTCACAATGATGGTACAGCCTTCGTGAGGGATTGGGGAATAGATATGAGCTTAATGAATGGCCACCAATTTGTGATGCTTGTGAGACTGGTGGAGCGGATAAGGCTATGTCTGAGTGAGCATTCCAGAGAATCGCTGCAGCTCGGGATAAGTCTTGGATCCAGAGCAAAGATGGGTGGGATGATAGAGATGAGGGTAGAGAGTAGGGTGTATAGGCAGCCAGTGCAATGACTGGCACAGAGCGGATCCTATAGTGTATAGGCAGCCAGTGCAATGAGTGGCACAGTGTGGATCCTATAGTGTATGGGCAGCCAGTGCAATGACTGGCACAGAGCAGACCCTATAGTGTATGGGCAGCCAGTGCAATGACTGGCACAGTGTGGATCCTATAGTGTATGGGCAGCCAGTGCAATGACTGACAAGGTGTGTATCCTATAGTATATGGGCAGCCAGTGCAATGACTGGCACAGTGTGGATCCTATAGTGTATGGACAGCCAGTGCAATGACTGGCACAGAGCGGCTCCTATAGTGTATGGTCAGCCAGTGCAATGACTGACACAGAGCGGATCCTATAGTGTATGGACAGCTAGTGCAATGACTGGCACAGAGCGGATCCTATAGTGTATAGGCAGCCAGTGCAATGACTGGCACAGAGCGGCTCCTATAGTGTATGGTCAGCCAGTGCAATGACTGGCACAGTGTGGATCCTATAGTGTATAGGCAGCCAGTGCAATGACTGGCACAGAGCAGAAGCGTCCTAGTAACGGTTAGCTAGATAGGTGACCGGCTGCTGCATTGAGGATGGACTGGAAAGTGGGAAAGGCCAATTAATAGAGAATTACAATATTCAAGGAGGGAATGGATCAGGGTGAGGGTTTTAGTTGTTTTCATGGTGAAAATGTGGATTCTCGTCCACACTCTCCCGCGTTCCATAGCTTCTCGCTAACATTCTCCCGCGTTCCATAGCTTCTTGCTCGAGTTCTGTCGCTTTTCGCCTGCGTTCTCCCGCGTTCCGTCACTTCTCATCCACGTTCTCCCGTGCTCCGTCGCTTTTCGCCTGCATTCTCCCGCGTTCTGTCGCTCTCACCCACATTCACCCCCATGCCGTCACTTCTCTCACATTCTCTCGCTTCTCTCTCACGTTCTCCTCGCTTCTCGCTCACGTTCTCTCGCTTCTCGCTCACGTTCTCCCGCATTCCGTTGATTTTCGCTCACGTTCTCCCCGCGTTCCATCGATTCTCGCTCACGTTTCTCCCGCGTTCCGTCGCTTCTCGCTCACGTTCTCCCGGGTTCTGTTGCTTCTCGCTCACGTTCTCTCCCGGGTTCTGTCGCTTCTCGCTCTGTTCTTCCCGGTTCTTCGCTTCTCGCTCACGTTCTCCCGGTTCTGTCGCTTCTCGCTCACGTTCTCTCTGTCCTCTCCTCTCGTCGGTCTCGCTTCTGTCGTTCTTCTCGCTCATGTTCTCCCGCGTTCTGTCGCTTCTCGCTCACGTTCTCCCGTTCTCGCTTCTCGCTCAGTTCTCCCGCGTTCGTGCTTCTCGCTCACGTTCTCCCGGTTTCTGTCGCTTCTCGCTCATGTTCCCTCTCGCTTCTCCGTCTCTCGGTTCTGTCGCTTCTCGCTCACGTTCTCACCGTTCCGTCTTCCCTCCGTTCTCCCCGGTTCTGTCGCTTCTCGCTCATGTTCTCCCGCGTTCGTCGCTTCTCGCGTTCTCCCGGTTCTCGCTTCTCCGCTCTGTTCTCGCTCACGTTCTCCTCTCCGTCCGTTCCGTCGCTTCTCGCTCACGTTTCTCCCGCGTTCCGTCGCTTCTCGCTCACAGTTCTCCCGCGTTCCGTCGCTTCTCGCTCACGTCTCCTCTCCCGCGTTTCCGTTCGCTTCTCGCTCACGTTCTCCCGCGTTCCGTCGCTTCTCGCTCACGTTCTCCCCGCGTTCCGTCGCTTCTCGCTCATGTTCTCCCGCGTTCTGTCGCTTCTCGCTCATGTTCTCCCGGTTCTGTCGCTTCTCGCTCATCGTTCTCCCGCGTTCTGTCGCTTCTCGCTCCACGTTCTCCCCGGTTCTGTGCTTCTCACTTCTGTCTTCTCGCTCTTCTCCCCGTTCTGTCGCCTTCTTTCCGCTTCCTCAGTTCTCCCGGTTCTGTCGCTTCCCTTCTCGCTCATGTTCTTCTCACCGTCTCCGCGTTCTGTCGCTTCTCGCTCACGTTCTCCCCGTGTTCCTCGCTTCTCCGCTCATGTTCTCCCCGCGTTCTGTCGCTTCTCGCTCATGTTCTCCCGGTTCCGTCGCTTCTCTCCTCCGCGTTCCTCGTTCTCTATTCTCCCGCGTTCCGTCGCTTCTCGCTCCGTTCCCTCGTTCTCGCTCACGTTCTCCCGCGTTCCATCGCTTCTCGCTCACACTTCTCCCTCGTTCTGTTGCTTCTCGCTCACGTTCTGTTGCTTCTCGCTCATGTTCTCCCGCGTTCTGTCGCTTCTCGCTCACGTTCTCTCCGCGTTCCGTCGCTTCTCGCTCACGTTCTCCCGCATTCCATCGCTTCTCACCCGCATTCCGTCGTTTCTTGCGTGCATTCTTTCTCTTCACTCCATTCCGCTAACCCCGCCATTTTATCGTGTCAGGTGTTCAGCATGTTCCTGGAAACGTTGGTGGATTTCGTCATCATTCACAAGGACGATCTCCAGGACTGGCTCTTCATATTACTCACACAGCTCCTGAAGAAGATGGGCGCCGACCTGCTGGGCTCTGTGCAGGCCAAAGTGCAGAAGGCCCTGGACGTGACCAGGTGAGCGGAGGATTAGGTCACTCTTTGCCTTTCATTGCTGACCTCTTGTACTGACTGTATCACTGATGATTGTCCTCACCATGATAACGAAAAAGTGTGAAGCTGCCGGGCACTTCTGTCCATCACACTGGACATTTTCACTTACATATCCCGGGGAAAGGGTGCGATGACGGTAGAAGTCAGGGTGCAATTTGGAGAGTAGCTGAAATATCCAGCAGATATAAAGGCTGTTATTACAGATGTAAGTGATCGCTGCATTGAGCGAGGCAGCCACTAGGGGGAGCCAACCATGCTCAGGGCCAGCACTCACTGTCCGGATCCTGAGCTGCGCCTCCTAGTGTCCGCCATGTCAATTTCTTCATGATCTTGTAAGTGATAAGCTGAGAGTTCAGACTGCAGCAAGGGCCACAAATCCTCAGCACTCGTCATGTTGTGGTAATGTGCAGTGAGCACAATATAATGCCTGTAATCGTCCGTCTCCGAGCTGAGGGCGCACACTGTGTGCACTGTGATCTGTGCGGGGTTGACACTAGTTATTTTGCTGTTTGCAGGGATTCCTTCCCGTTCGATCAGCAGTTTAATATTCTGATGAGATTCATAGTGGATCAGACGCAGACTCCGAATTTAAAGGTGGGTGCCATCCTCTCTCCTCACTCTGGTCATGTCTGGTGTGTAAAGGTGGGTGCGTTTCCTGGATTCTTCCTCCGCTGATGATTGATCTCTTCCCGTAGGTGAAAGTCGCCATCCTGAAGTACATTGAGTCGCTGGCTCGACAGATGGACCCCACAGACTTCGTTAACTCCAGCGAGACACGACTCGCCGTCTCCAGAATTATCACATGGACGACAGAACCAAAGAGCTCAGATGTGAGGAAGGTGAGTGGGTATAACCTCACTCAGGTTCATCTCCCACTGCCGCATGTCCTCTTCGCTTTGCGGGCCTGTCCTCTGCGGTCAGTCCTCTCCTGCCTGTCACATGTCCTCTGCAGTCTGTCCTCTGTGGCCTTCCTATGAATTCTGCAGCCTGTGCTTTGCACGCTGCGGCCTGCCCTCCGGGCTATGGCTTGCACTCTCTCCTTTTCCCGTTTTCAGCACTTTCTTGTCGGTCACTTTTAGTTGTAGTTCTGAGTGCAGCTCTGGAGGATAATACAGGAGGTAACTCAGGATCAGTAATGTAATGTATGTACACAGTGACTGCACCAGCAGAATAGTGAGTGCAGCTCTGGAGTATAATACAGGAGGTAACTCAGGATCAGTAATGTAATGTATGTACACAGTGACTGCACCAGCAGAATAGTGAGTGCAGCTCTGGAGTATAATACAGGAGGTAACTCAGGATCAGTAATGTAATGTATGTACACAGTGACTGCACCAGTAGAATAGTGAGTGCAGCTCTGGAGTATAATACAGGAGGTGACTCAGGATCAGTAATGTAATGTATGTACACAGTGACTGCACCAGCAGAATAGTGAGTGCAGCTCTGGAGGATAATACAGGAGATAACTCAGGATCAGTAATGTAATGTATGTACACAGTGACTGCACCAGCAGAATAGTGAGTGCAGCTCTGGAGTATAATACAGGAGGTAACTCAGGATCAGTAATGTAATGTATGTACACAGTGACTGCACCAGCAGAATAGTGAGTGCAGCTCTGGAGTATAATACAGGAGGTAACTCAGGATCAGTAATGTAATGTATGTACACAGTGACTGCACCAGCAGAATAGTGAGTGCAGCTCTGCAGTATAATACAGGAGGTAACTCAGGATCAGTAATGTAATGTATGTACACAGTGACTGCACCAGCAGAATAGTGAGTGCAGCTCTGGAGTATAATACAGGAGGTAACTCAGGATCAGTAATGTAATGTATGTACACAGTGACTGCACCAGCAGAATAGTGAGTGCAGCTCTGGAGGATAATACAGGAGGTAACTCAGGATCAGTGATGTAATGTATGTAAACAGTGACTGCACCAGCAGAATAGTGAGTGCAGCCCTGGAGGATAATACAGGAGGTAACTCAGGATCAGTAATGTAATGTATGTAAACAGTGACTGCACCAGCAGAATAGTGAGTGCAGCCCTGGAGGATAATACAGGAGGTAACTCAGGATCAGTAATGTAATGTATGTACACAGTGACTCCACCAGCAGAATAGTGAGTGCAGCTCTGGAGTATAATACAGGAGGTAACTCAGGATCAGTAATGTAATGTATGTACACAGTGACTCCACCAGCAGAATAGTGAGTGCAGCTCTGGAGTATAATACAGGAGGTAACTCAGGATCAGTAATGTGATGTATGTACACAGTGACTGCACCAGCAGAATAGTGAGTGCAGCTCTGGAGTATAATACAGGAGGTAACTCTGGATCAGTAATGTATGTACGCAGTGACTGCACCAGCAGAATAGTGAGTGCAGCTCTGGAGTATAATACAGGAGGTAACTCAGGATCAGTAATGTAATGTATGTACACAGTGACTGCACCAGCAGAATAGTGAGTGCAGCTCTGGAGTATAATACTGGAGGTAACTCAGGATCAGTAATGTAATGTATGTACACAGTGACTCCACCAGCAGAATAGTGAGTGCAGCTCTGGAGTATAATACAGGAGGTAACTCAGGATCAGTAATGTAATGTATTATCCGCTAGAGCTGCATTCACTATTCTGCTTGTTGTAATTGAATATCTCGGCTCCTATACTGGGGATAGTTAGTATTTATTACCGGTTGTGGAGCAGATGTGTTGGTGCCGTCATCCTCTTTGTGGGTGAAGTTTGGGTCGGGGGCTCCTGAGGTCTCGGGGTTCTTGTGTCCTCCGCCTTCTGTGTGTCTTCATGCCTCGTTTGTTGCTTTGTTGGATAATGTGAGCTTGTTCCTGCAGTTCTAGGCTCTCAGCTGGGTTTGGATCTGCAGCCTCCATATTGTTCTGACACATATATGCGGCCCCTACTTCCGGTGACGATGGTGATCCCGGGTGTTTGATGTCGCCGGTGTCCCCCGGCCGCGGTCACATCTCCCTAGCAGAGCGTTGCTGTTTGATGTGGGGTCCGGACGTTCACTTTTATTTTTTGTTAACACTTTCACTGCTGAGGTTTTATTAAAGTTTCCGGCTTTATTTGGACGTTTGAAGCTGAACTGATCCGTCCGGCAGAATGTGGGGTCTGGACATCGATATAACGGGGCTCAGTGACTGCTCTAGAGAGGTGTAGGGGAAGGGTGATCCCTCACCACATGATGTCCACGGGACACCTGAGGCTTGCTGGTCATTATAGTCCTCCCATCACTCCATGTAAAGAGTTAAACAGTGATCTGATGGAGACGTCATGTCTGACTCAGCAAGTCCTTCTTTTTCTTTGTGCTTTTGACCCAAAAATAGCTGCTCTGCTGTCGGTAAAGTGATCCTGACATGACAATGCAGCAGAACCCGTTCCCCAGAGATGACAAAGTGTCAGGTGGCTGCAGAACGTGAGGAGGACTGCCGTCAGCGGGATCAGTCAACGGAGTCCTCCCGGGACGTCCATAATGCCACCCGGTCCCTGATTGTGGGTCTGATGTCAAATCATGCTGCCGCTCTGGCCTTTTTATTACCCTTATTACTAGGATATGGTGGCGGTGGCCTCCAGTGAGCCCTGTGGGTGTGGACCTGGAGCCGCTGACCCCTCGCTGTCGCTGTCCTCCATGGTGGCCGCCAGTCATGGGTTTCATAGTTGCACTTGAGACGGAGCCATCGTGTAGGTTGCGGCCTGGGGGTGAACGCTTCAGTAGTGGGTCGTAAATCAGCAGAGGAGCTAGGAACCTGCCGGAGGGAGAAGGGGGTGCTAAGAACTTCCCGCGAGCCCGGCCAACAGGTTCACGGCTCATTTCTGAGAAGCCGCAGCTCTTACCTCGGTTTATGTTTCGGAACTGTGTGTATCAGCATTTATTACACAGGTTCCTATGTAGCAGAGCTGGAGCGGCGCTGAGATCACCTCCTCTTACATGTGTGAGTTCTGATAGATCCAGAGTGGCCTTTTATTATCCTATATTGTGCGAAGTGTGACCACCGCAGACATCATGGATGGGAATGTGATCAGAGCCGACGCAGGTTTGGGGAGTTCCTTTGGCTCTAGATCTTCTTCGCCTCGTTATGTTAATCAGTTCCTGGTATCTGTGACCTCATTTTCTTGGGTCGTCGCCATCAGAACAGAATGATCCTGGCGTTCTTCACTTTATTTCCAAAATACTTGTGTTTGTTGTGAGGCTGATAATGAAGGCTTTATGTGAACCTGCAATAATGCTCCTCAGTCCTGGATAAACAATGAGCCCCAATGTTCGCTCGCCACCGCGATGACGGGAGGCGGCAATGTCCTCTGAGGTGGTGGCTGCCATGATGGACGCTGAGCCTGGAACAAAGAAAATATTCTGAAAAAAAAAATCACATTTCAGTACGAGTCGTCCTGGTGCTCAGGTCCTTAGAGCCGGGCTGCCCCTGCCGAGTTACTAAGACAGGGCTCGACCGCATCTCTGGGGTCTAGTGTGGGGCTCAGCGGTGTCTCTGGGGTCTAGTGTGGGGCTCACCGATGTCTCTGGGGTCTAGTGTGGGGCTCACCGGTGTCTCTGGGGTCTAGTGTGGGGCTCACCGGTGTCTCTGGGGTCTAGTGTGGGGCTCAGCGGTGTCTCTGGGGTCTAGTGTGGGGCTCAGCGGTGTCTCTGGGGTCTAGTGTGGGGCTCAGCGGTGTCTCTGGGGTCTAGTGTGGGGCACGCTGGCATCTTTGAGTCTCTAGTTAAAGGTCCGACGATGCTTCAGGATTTCTAGTGAGGGGCCCTTCGACGTCTCTGGGTTTCTAGTGAGGGGCCCTTTGACGTCTCTGGGTTTCTAGTGAGGGGTCCTTCGACGTCTCTGGGTTTCTAGCGAGTGGCCCTTCGACGTCTCTGGGTTTCTAGTGAGGGGTCCTTCGATGTTGTCTGGGTTTCTAGCAAGGGGCCCACAGGTGCTCTTCTATAATCATCTGATCTGTGTCGTCTTTACCCTTCTTGTTTTATGTTCAGTTTTAGCTTCTTATTATAGAGAAGGAAGAACGTGACTGGGAGCCGCTGGAGACAAGGTGTCCAGGTGATACCTGAGCAAATCTGTGTCTGCCCTATAGATCCCGTGATAGCCGGACACGTACAGATCAGATCCGTCAGCAGCGGAGTCCAGATGAAGGCACAGAAAGCTGCGGCGTTTTTCCCCTCATCACCCCCTTTTATGTATTCTTACATATGGATTAGTAACCAGCATTCCCACCTAGACACAGTCCTAGAGTGCCATTGTGTAGGGGTGGCATCATCCCAGGGTGGACATTAGCTGCGGTTGCATTGTCCCTGGGCGGGTGTTCACTGCGGTTGCATCATCCCGGGGTGGGTGTTCACTGTAGTGACATCGTCCCGGGGTAGGTGTTCATTGTCCAAGGGTGATGGTTTGCTGGGGTGACATTGTCTTAGGGTGGGCTGCAGTGACATCGTCCCGGGGTGGGCGTTCGCTGAGGTGTCATTGTCCCATGTTGGGTGTTCACTGCAGTGACATCGTCCTGATGTGGGCGATTGCTCGGATGACATCTTCCCGGGGTGGCAGTCACTGGATGACATCGTCCCGGGGTGGCACAGTCACTGGATGACATCGTCCCGGGGTGGCACAGTCACTGGGGGACATCGTCCCGGGGTGGCACAGTCACTGGGGGACATCGTCCCGGGGTGGCACAGTCACTGGGGGACATCGTCCCGGGGTGGCACAGTCACTGGGGGACATCGTCCCGGGGTGGCACAGTCACTGGGGGACATCGTCCCGGGGTGGCACAGTCACTGGGGGACATCGTCCCGGGGTGGCACAGTCACTGGATGACATCGTCTCGGGGTGACAGTCACTGGATGACATCGTCTCGGGGTGACAGTCACTGGATGACATCGTCCCGGGGTGACAGTCACTGGATGACATCGTCCCGGGGTGACAGTCACTGGGTGACATTGTCCCAGGGTGACAGTCACTGGATGACATCGTCTCGGGGTGACAGTCACTGGATGACATCGTCCCGGGGTGACAGTCACTGGATGACATCGTCCCGGGGTGACAGTCACTGGGTGACATTGTCCCAGGGTGACAGTCACTGGGTGACATCGTCCCGGGGTGGCACAATCATTGGGTGACATGGTCTCACGGTGGCACAGTCGCTGGACGACATGGTCCCGGGGTGGCACAATCGCTGGACAACATCGTCCCGGGGTGGCACAGTCAGTGGGTTGCATAGTCACTGGGTGACATTGTCCCAGGGTGGCACAATCACTGGATGACATCGTCCCGGGGTGGCACAGTCGCTGGACGACATCGTCCCGGGGTGGCACAGTCACTGGGGGACATCGTCCCGGGGTGGCACAGTCACTGGATGACATCGTCTCGGGGTGACAGTCACTGGGTGACATCGTCCCGGGGTGGCAGTCACTGGGTGACATTGTCCCAGGGTGACAGTCACTGGGTGACATCGTCCCGGGGTGGCAGTCACTGGATGACATTGTCCCGGGGTGGCACAATCATTGGGTGACATGGTCTCACGGTGGCACAGTCGCTGGACGACATGGTCCCGGGGTGGCACAGTCGCTGGACAACATCGTCCCGGGGTGGCACAGTCAGTGGGTTGCATAGTCACTGGGTGACATTGTCCCAGGGTGGCACAATCACTGGATGACATTGGTCCGGGGTGGCACAGTCGCTGGACGACATCGTCCCGGGGTGGGCGTTCATTGTGGTCTCTTCTGATATTTGCTGTCTGTGATCTTCCCTGTGGACGCCATTATTCCTGCAGCAGAAGTTACATTTTTCCATTTCTCTTCCACTCCCCCGATTGTGCCCTGCGCGGCAGTGTGATGATGCCCAGGCTCGGTATAACTGGTCGTGTGAGGACCTGATCGCCAGATGCAGTTCAGCGGCCCCCCGACACGAGACCTGCCTGGACGATGCCTGTAAAAAGGTAGAGACGTGCACCCCCAAGCACGAGACTGCACCCCCTGATATCAGACAGTGCCGGGCACAACCCCTCCGATCGCCCCGTCAGCACGGACGTCATATGTTGTGTAAGATCCCAGCACCCTCAGTCCTCACAGCGCAGCCCCCGTCCACCATCCACCACCATAGATCACTGACCGGGGAGGGAGAATGGTGGTGATAAATCCCTGTGCAGGTGGTGAATGGCGGCTGCTGCTGGTCTCTGCTCTGTCAGTTCTGTACCTTCTCCGATATAAGTTACTGCTGGTTTCCAGGGCATCCGCAGAACGTCATGTTCCCTCATCACTATCAGCTGGATAATGATTAATAGGAAATCCTAAAATTAGAAACAATGAAAGGACAAAGCGGCGTAATATGTCTGTCCGCAGCAGATCATCGCTTTATTGGATCTTGAGTGATAATTAACAATATAAAGTGCAAAGTGAACCCCAGAGAGGTGTGCGGAGCGAGTGTGCAATGTCCGAGTGTCTACTGCAGGTGTCACCAAGGTGGTGGCTGCAGATGTGTGCGGGTGTCACTGAGATGAGGTGGTGGTTGTAGGTGTCACAGGGATGAGGTGATGGTTGCAGGGACGAGGT
This sequence comes from Allobates femoralis, assembly GCA_033576535.1. Classification (NCBI taxonomy): domain Eukaryota; kingdom Metazoa; phylum Chordata; class Amphibia; order Anura; family Aromobatidae; genus Allobates; species Allobates femoralis. Next base: position 4,315,429 of record JARQOC010000011.1, read on the forward strand.
GGTAGTTTTGGGTGTCGCACGATGTCCTCTGTCTCTATTCACATCTATCCATCACTTCACTGGATGTTGGTTGCAGCCTGTGGTCGGGTGCGGCTCGTGGACGATGTGATGACTTTTCTGGTATTTCTGGCACTTTGGACAATAAGTCATTGACTTCAGAACTATCCTAGTACATGAATGTGAACACTGCACCATCACAGCACACGGCGGATCACTGCGCTCGTGTTTCTACCAGTAATGTGGCCGGAGCAGAGATGATGTGGATGTCGCCTGTGCATCACGGAGGCTCTCGGCTGATCTTTGCTCCTCTGCTTTCTCTCATTTCAGGCAGCGCAGATTGTCCTGATCTCTTTGTTTGAGCTGAACACCCCGGAGTTCACCATGTTACTGGGAGCTTTGCCAAAAACATTCCAGGACGGAGCGACAAAACTACTGCACAACCATCTGAAGAACACCAGCAACAGCACCATGGTAAGAGCATGGCCCTATGCCCGCTGTGGACAGTCTCCCCCCTTCCTGTGTACAGCTCCCCCCTGCCCGCGTGCGGCTCCCCCCTGCCCGCGTGCGGCTCTCCCCTCCCTGTGTGCGGCTCCCCCCTGCCCGCGTGCGGCTCCCCCCTGCCCGCGTGCGTGTGTGTGGCGGCTCCCCCCTGCCGCGTGCGTGTGTGGCGGCTCCCTCCTGCCGCGTGCGTGTGTGTGGCGGCTCCCCCCTGCCGTGTGTGTGTGTGGATCCTCCCCTGCTGTGTGTGTGTGTGTGTGTGTGTGTGTGTGTGTGTGTGTGTGGATCCTCCCCCGCTGTGTGGCTCCTCCCCCCCCTCCCGCTTATCGATGTCGGTGGGCCGCTGCTGGTGTTAATCTGCGCTCAGCAGGGGTCACTGGGTGGATTGATCTTTATTGGGGGGAGCGGTTACCATATGAGACCCTCAGATGATTGTAAGTCTTGCTTTATACTGGTGCACAGTAATCTTCTGCTTATGTCTTCAGGGATCCCCAAGTAACACGATGGGCCGGACGCCCTCCCGACATTCAAGCAGCCGCTCAAGTCCTTTGACGTCTCCGACGAACTGTTCTCACGGCGGTCTCTCCCCGAGGTAACTCTGCTCCCGCTGTGACCTCGCAGTTACAGGTTCTGGGTGATTGTAATTTGCTTCACGTTGCTGTTTTCTTCCAGGCGGCGGGAGGCTGCGGGGTCGCGGCGGGAGGCTGCGGGGTCATGGCTCCCTTTCATTAGTTTGTGTAATGATCAGGAGGGGGCGCTCCGCTCTGTCGCTCATTTCTTCTGACCATTAACCCTGTATATTCTGACCCCAGTTGACCGATCTCTTCCTATATGTCTCGGATCTGCACTTCGGGTCGCTGCTTCCTTGGGTTTATTGTGAATCTGATATGTGATGTCGCCATGATGCGTGACCCTGTAGCGTATTTCCTCCCTTTCTCTCCCTCTTTCTTCCCTTCATTCTCCCCCCGATCCTCACGCTGCAGCCGGCTGTGGGGTTGGAGTACGGATGGACCCTGGAAGCTTCTCCCTCCTCCGTCCCTCCCCCATGTGCCACCATCACTCAGGCGCTCTCCGAGGTAACTCCGCCGCTGATCCGTGTATTCACAGCGATGCAGAACAGTCACCTCCCATCACCAGCGCTCACGTGTGGCACCGCCACCGTCTCATGCGCCATTTATCCTCCAAAGTCATTTACATCCGCTGCACCCGGCACATCACAGCGGCTCCATATTTCCTTCCTTCTAGCTGCTTCTATGCAGGTCATACATGATGACGAGGGGCTGGTTCAGACGGGGCGCAGGTTGTAGCTGTATTTTATCATGGCCTCTTAGTCCACAGCGGGGTGGGGCGTCCTCCTGTGGATGGTTCTCCGCTCCAGCACTGTCAGATGCACCTGTCCGTCTGTCCTCTCTGAATGTCGGGGGTCCATCATGACGGCATTGCTGTGCCTGTCTGCAGCTGTGGCGGCCATGTCCCTGCTCTCTTGCAGGGGATTATGGGTAAGGGTGTTTAGGGGTGAATAATGGGGCAGTTAGATCCCAGATGTGTGTAGAGCATCGTCCACAACCCTCACCATCGGCCGGCAGTCCTCTCCATCGTCCACAACCCCCACCATCGTCTGGCAGTCCCTTCCATCATCCACAACCCCCACCATCGTCCACAACCCCCACCATCGTCTGACGGTCCTCTCCATCGTCCACAACCCCCACCATCGTCTGACGGTCCTCTCCATCGTCCACAACCCCCACCATCGTCTGACGGTCCTCTCCATCGTCCACAACCCCCGTCATAGTCCAGTGGTCCCCCGTGATTGTCAACAACTTCCGCCATCCTCCGGCGGGCCACTCCATCGTCCACAACCTCTGCCATCGTCCAGCAGCCCCCTCCATTATTCACAACCTCCACCATCCTCCGGCGGGCCACTCCATCGTCCACAACCTCTGCCATCGTCCAGCAGCCCCCTCCATCATTCACAACCTCCGCCATCGTCCAGCGGCCCCCTCCATCATTCACAACCTCCACCATTGTCCGGCGGCCCCCGTACGGTGCTCCTCATAACTGCCACCTTTACTTTCTGGCATGTGCATGCTCGATGCGGAGGCTGCCATATTAGCGGGATCTGATTTATTGCTTGATATCATCAGTCACTGCTGTTTCTCTCTGGAATCTGCCAGTTGGTTGTATGGGTGCAGTTAATGCGTCGTCCTCCCACCCGCAGGGTAATCAGGCTGAGCGGTATCTCGTTGTATCGCGCTTTATTCTGCTTTTCTGCCTCGACTAACGTCTTCTTTTCATTCTTTGCAGTTTGCTTGATTACGACACCGAAAACCTGAATTCAGATGAAATCTACAGCTCCCTCCGCGGAGTCACTGAAGCCATAGAGAAGTTCAGCTTCCGAAGCCAAGAAGATCTGAATGAGCCGGTGAAGAGGGATCCGAGGAAGGATGGGGATCTGGTAAGATTCGGTGTACACGAGTAGAATGTGACGTGGGGGAGGTTACAATCCTAATCCAGTGATGAGATGCATCAGATGGTGCGTTATACGTTCTGGGTGTCAGACACGTTCTGCTCCTCATAAGCGACCACCAGACTGGGGATTATACTGATCTGGGGGTTTCCGTCCTGCAGGTCTCCCGAGAGGCCGGCATGGCGTCTCCTGTTGGCGACCTCCGTGGTGGATCAGACATGGTGGAAGGCGGGCGGATGGCGCTGGATAACAAGACTTCATTGCTGAACACTCAGCCGCCGCGAGCGTTTACTGGGCCACGTGGGAGAGAGTACAGCCCCTATCCGTACTCCGACTCCATCAACAGTTACGACAAGACCGCCCTGAAGGAAGCCGTGTTCGATGACGATATGGACCAGCTGCGCGATGGTTTGTGGCCTCTGCTGTCGTCTGATTCTCTGTTACTTTTCCTGTCGTTTTCACCCCTGACACGTTCCCCTCTGCCCCGCAGTGCCCATTGACCACTCGGACCTGGTCGCTGATTTACTGAAGGAGCTGTCCAACCACAACGAGCGGGTGGAGGAGAGGAAAGGAGCGCTGTGCGAGCTGCTGAAGATCACGCGGGAGGACAACCTCGGGGTGTGGGAAGAGCACTTCAAGACCATCCTCCTCCTCCTCCTGGAGACACTGGGAGACAAAGACGTAAGAACCAGGGATGTTAGCGGAGAGAGGGGCAGAGCAGCCGAAAAAGGCATCAAAAAGTTCTGAAACTTTCTAATCTCTGATAGTTTTACCTGCTGTCATTGAATGGAAGGTTTATGAGATTGGTCAGGACCAGGATTGTATCCATTCACTCACTGATGGCGAGCAGTGGTAGAGTCCTCTGGTGTCTGTCGGCGATTCGTCCCGTTCTCAGAATTATTTCTTTTCAGCACGCGATTCGGGCGTTGGCGTTGAGGGTTCTCCGAGAAATCCTGAGGAATCAACCAGCGAGGTTCAAAAACTACGCGGAGCTGACGATCATGAAGACGCTGGAGGCGCACAAGGACTCTCACAAAGAGGTAACGCCTGCCCCGACTTCATCCACCTACACTGACACATTGTGACAATTCATCAGCTGTGAGCTGCAATTGCCAAGAACAGGTTTTCAGCTTCTAAGATTGAACACTCAGATTTCCACTCACTGACAGCAAGCACAGGTCTAAAACACAAACTATGTAATAGTGTATTCTCTTGTAACAAGCAGAGTGGCCCCTAGAGTCTGCAGATCCCCTTATATTACTGAGCGGAGCCACATTAGAGATAAATGTCCACGCAGGCCCCTCTCTCTGTCTCTGTCCCTGTGCCCTCCCGTCTCCATTTCTCTCTGTCCCCAAACCCCACCCCCACGACATGGCCCGGCTCTGTGTGTGTCCCGCGGCGCGGCCCGGCTCTGTGTGTGTCCCGCGGCGCGGCCCGGCTCTGTGTGTGTCCCGCGGCGCGGCCCGGCTCTGTGTGTGTCCCGCGGCGCGGCCCGGCTCTGTGTGTGTCCCGCGGCGCGGCCCGGCTCTGTGTGTGTCCCGCGGCGCGGCCCGGCTCTGTGTGTGTCCCGCGGCGCGGCCCGGCTCTGTGTGTGTCCCGCGGCGCGGCCCGGCTCTGTGTGTGTCCCGCGGCGCGGCCCAGCTCTGTGTGTGTCCCGCGGCGCGGCCCGGCTCTGTGTGTGTCCCGCGGCGCGGCCCGGCTCTGTGTGTGTCCCGCGGCGCGGCCCGGCTCTGTGTGTGTCCCGCGGCGCGGCCCGGCTCTGTGTGTGTCCCGCCGCGCGGCCCGGCTCTGTGTGTGTCCCGCCGCGCGGCCCGGCTCTGTGTGTGTCCCGCCGCGCGGCCCGGCTCTGTGTGTGTCCCGCCGCGCGGCCCGGCTCTGTGTGTGTCCCGCCGCGCGGGCCCGGCTCTGTGTGTGTCCCGCCGCGCGGCCCGGCTCTGTGTGTGTCCCGCCGCGCGGCCCGGCTCTGTGTGTGTCCCGCCGCGCGGCCCGGCTCTGTGTGTGTCCCGCCGCGCGGCCCGGCTCTGTGTGTGTCCCGCCGCGCGGCCCGGCTCTGTGTGTGTCCCGCCGCGCGGCCCGGCTCTGTGTGTGTCCCGCCGCGCGGCCCGGCTCTGTGTGTGTCCCGCCGCGCGGCCCGGCTCTGTGTGTGTCCCGCCGCGCGCGCCCGGCTCTGTGTGTGTCCCGGCTCTCCCCTGCTCTCGCACACTGTATGTGGAGCGTTGCAGGTGAACAGTCGCAGGTTTGTTAGATTTGCTGATAAGATTCCAGGAGACGTTGTGTTCTGGCGCTCGCTCCTCTGACTCCGCGCCAGGGCTGCTTTCCTAGTGAAACTGACTCTGTGCCATCCTGGCAGGAGCAGCACATGAACAAGGATTTGGCGCACACACGTCTCCTCTGCTCAGTCGGTGACATTATCAGCTTATTATTGGCTTCAGATGTAACAGTGAGAATTCACTAGCGCTGACCAGGAGATGTCGGCTGTGCGTGCTACTGCCCCCTCATCCTCTGCAGCATCGGTGATCTCCGCAGACAGTTCATTTAGGAGTCCGACCTTCGACAGGGATTACATGAGGACGGCTGCTCTGTATGGAGACGGATCCTGTCACACGCGTTGTGCCCTCGTCTTGTTCTGTTTCCTTCTGTTTGTTCCCGTTCCATCACGTTGCGGCGCGGACTCGCTGAGCGCTGTGATGAGGGGCGGCGCGGACTCGCTGAACGCTGTGATGAGGGGCAGCGCGGACTCGCTGAACGCTGTGCTGAGGGGCGGCGCGGACTCGCTGAACGCTGTGCTGAGGGGCGGCGCGTACTCGCTTGACGCTGTGCTGAGGGGCGGCGCGTACTCCCTGGACGCTGTGCTGAGGGGCGGCGCGGACTCGCTGGACGCTGTGCTGAGGGGCGGCGCGGACTCGCTGGACGCTGTGCTGAGGGGCGGCGCGGACTCGCTGGACGCTGTGCTGAGGGGCGGCGCGGACTCGCTGGACGCTGTGCTGAGGGGCGGCGCGGACTCGCTGGACGCTGTGCTGAGGGGCGGCGCGGACTCGCTGGACGCTGTGCTGAGGGGCGGCGCGGACTCGCTGGACGCTGTGCTGAGGGGCGGCGCGGACTCGCTGGACGCTGTGCTGAGGGGCGGCGCGGACTCGCTGAACGCTTGGACGCCTCTGCTGATCTTGGCCATTCCCCATCGGTCCCCCAATCCTTCTGCCTAGAGTCATGGGGCCACAGAAGCAGGGATGATAGCTGTTCATGTATATCCAGCTGATATAGATTCTGAACCTGTCACCTGTGATCCCAGCATTTACTGTGACCGGTGTCCTACAGCCGTCGGGTGATCGCCTATTCCAGGTCCTCCCGCTGCACCATTGTTATCAGTGTGGTACTTGCTGCCATATAAAGAAAATGAAAGCGCTGCTCGGGTCCAGAGCGACTTGATGCCCCTTATGAGGTGCCGACCCGGCTAAACCGGAATCCTGATCTGCCCAACCAAGCACTGGCATTAGATGCATGGATGGATTCTTGGGGTGCCAGCCCATCAGCACAGTCAGCAGTGTGTGGCCCCCGGGTGGAGGCCCCGATCTCTGACCACCTGCCATTCCCCATGCAGATTTTAATTAAGCAGAGCTGATGATGTTAAATTGTCCGATCCATTCTGGATACTGGACGGTGTTATACTGACCAGAGTCCCAGGAATCAATCCCCACTTCAATAGCCGGCATCCTCCATTATTATATTTTGCGCCATTGTCCAGACGCTGCACCATCTGTCACCGGCAGCTGCAATGTCACCTCCGATACTGAACGACTGAAACCATCGTCACATTTCACAGTCTCTGAATCTGGTAAAATCCTGAGCTAAAAGGTTTAGTTTTATTGGAGGTAGCAGAACTGAGCACACGCAGGATCCGTCTAAGTGGCTTTTACTCTGTGTACTCTGACCTTCTGTATGAAAGCTGCAGTAAATCTACCTCCGGGCATTAATTGCTTCACATAAAGGTTTATTGGCTGTTTACCTGACAGGACAGACGAGCGATCAGCGGGGCAGGAATAGCGGCACAGATCCAGGGACCCTCTGTGGGATGTGAATAGCCGCACAGATCCGGGGACCCTCTGTGGGAAGTGAATAGCGGCACAGATCCAGAGACCCTCTGGAGATGTGAATAGCTGCACAGATCCAGGGACCCTCTGCGAGATGTGAATAGCTGCACAGATCCGGGGACCCTCTGCGAGATGTGAATAGCTGCACAGATCTGGGGACCCTCTGCTAGATGTGAATAGCTGCACAGATCTGGGGACCCTCTGCGAGTTGTGAATAGCTGCACAGATCCGGGGACCCTCTGTGAGATGTGAATAGCCGCACAGATCCGGGGACCCTCTGTGGGATGTGAATAGCGGCACAGATCCAGAGACCCTCTGCGAGATGTGAAGAGCCGCACAGATCCGGGGATCCTCTGTGGGATGTGAATAGCTGCACATATCCGGGGACCCTCTGTGAGATGTGAATAGCTGCACAGATCCGGAGACCCTCTGTGGGATGTGAATAGCGGCACAGATCCAGAGACCCTCTGCGAGATGTGAAGAGCCGCACAGATCCGGGGATCCTCTGTGGGATGTGAATAGCTGCACAGATCCAGAGACCCTCTGCGAGATGTGAATAGCAGCACAGATCCGGGGACCCTCTGCGAGATGTGAATAGCCGCACAGATCCGGGGACCCTCTACGGGATGTGAATAGCTCCATAGATCCGGAGACCCTCTGTGGGATGTGAATAGCAGCACAGACCCGGGGACCCTCTGCGAGATGTGAATAGCTGCACAGATCCAGAGACCCTCTGCGAGATGTGAATAGCCGCACAGATCCGGGGACCCTCTGTGGGATGTGAATAGCTGCACAGATCCGGAGACCCTCTGTGGGATGTGAATAGCGGCACAGATCCAGGGACCTCTCTGCGAGATGTGAATAGCTGCAGAGATCCGGGGACCCTCTGCTAGATGTGAATAGCTGCACAGATCCGGGGACCCTCTGCGAGATCTGAATAGCTGCACAGATCCGGGGACCCTCTGTGGGATGTGAATAGCTGCACAGATCTGGGGACCCTCTGCGAGATGTGAATAGCTGCACAGATCTGGGGACCCTCTGCGAGTTGTGAATAGCTGCATAGATCCGGGGACCCTCTGCGGGATGTGAATAGCTGCACAGATCCGGGGACCCTCTGTGAGATGTGAATAGCCGCACAGATCCGGGGACCCTCTGTGAGATGTGAATAGCTGCACAGATCCGGAGACCCTCTGTGGGATGTGAATAGCGGCACAGATCCAGAGACCCTCTGCGAGATGTGAAGAGCCGCACAGATCCGGGGATCCTCTGTGGGATGTGAATAGCTGCACAGATCCAGAGACCCTCTGCGAGATGTGAATAGCAGCACAGATCCGGGGACCCTCTACGGGATGTGAATAGCTCCATAGATCCGGAGACCCTCTGTGGGATGTGAATAGCAGCACAGATCCGGGGACCCTCTGCGAGATGTGAATAGCTGCACAGATCCAGAGACCCTCTGCGAGATGTGAATAGCTGCACAGATCTGGGGACCCTCTGCGAGATGTGAATAGCTGCACAGATCCGGGGACCCTCTGCGAGATCTGAATAGCTGCACAGATCCGGGGACCCTCTGTGAGATGTGAATAGCTGCACAGATCTGGGGTCCCTCTGCGGGATGTGAATAGCTGCACAGATCCGGGGACCCTCTGCGGGATGTGAATAGCTGCACAGATCCGGGGACCCTCTGTGAGATGTGAATAGCCGCACAGATCCGGGGACCCTCTGTGAGATGTGAATAGCTGCACAGATCCGGAGACCCTCTGTGGGATGTGAATAGCGGCACAGATCCAGAGACCCTCTGCGAGATGTGAAGAGCCGCACAGATCCGGGGATCCTCTGTGGGATGTGAATAGCTGCACATATCCGGGGACCCTCTGTGAGATGTGAATAGCTGCACAGATCCGGAGACCCTCTGTGGGATGTGAATAGCGGCACAGATCCAGAGACCCTCTGCGAGATGTGAAGAGCCGCACAGATCCGGGGATCCTCTGTGGGATGTGAATAGCTGCACAGATCCGGGGACCCTCTGCGGGATGTGAATAGCTGCACAGATCCGGGGACCCTCTGTGAGATGTGAATAGCCGCACAGATCCGGGACCCTCTGTGAGATGTGAATAGCTGCACAGATCCGGAGACCCTCTGTGGGATGTGAATAGCGGCACAGATCCAGAGACCCTCTGCGAGATGTGAAGAGCCGCACAGATCCGGGGACCCTCTGTGGGATGTGAATAGCTGCACAGATCTGGGGACCCTCTGCGAGATGTGAATAGCTGCACAGATCTGGGGACCCTCTGCGAGTTGTGAATAGCTGCACAGATCCGGGGACCCTCTGCGGGATGTGAATAGCTGCACAGATCCGGGGACCCTCTGTGAGATGTGAATAGCCGCACAGATCCGGGGACCCTCTGTGAGATGTGAATAGCTGCACAGATCCGGAGACCCTCTGTGGGATGTGAATAGCGGCACAGATCCAGAGACCCTCTGCGAGATGTGAAGAGCCGCACAGATCCGGGGATCCTCTGTGGGATGTGAATAGCTGCACAGATCCAGAGACCCTCTGCGAGATGTGAATAGCAGCACAGATCCGGGGACCCTCTACGGGATGTGAATAGCTCCACAGATCCGGAGACCCTCTGTGTGGATGTGAATAGCGGCACAGATCCAGAGACCCTCTGTGAGATGTGAATAGCTGCAGAGATCCGGGGACCCTCTGCTAGATGTGAATAGCTGCACAGATCTGGGGACCCTCTGCGAGATGTGAATAGCTGCACAGATCCGGGGACCCTCTGCGAGATCTGAATAGCTGCACAGATCCGGGGACCCTCTGTGAGATGTGAATAGCTGCACAGATCTGGGGTCCCTCTGCGGGATGTGAATAGCTGCACAGATCCGGGGACCCTCTGCGGGATGTGAATAGCTGCACAGATCCGGGGACCCTCTGTGAGATGTGAATAGCCGCACAGATCCGGGGACCCTCTGTGAGATGTGAATAGCCGCACAGATCCGGGGACCCTCTGCGAGATGTGAATAGCTGCACAGATCCGGGGACCCTCTGCGAGATCTGAATAGCTGCACAGATCCGGGGACCCTCTGTGGGATGTGAATAGCTGCACAGATCCGGGGACTCTCCGCAGGGTTGGGAATACGCAGGGTTGGGAATAGCTGCACAGATCCGGGGACCCTCTGCGGGATGTGAATAGCTGCACAGATCCGGGAACCCTCTGTGAGATGTGAATAGCTACACAGATTCGGGGACCCTCTGCGGGATGTGAATAGCTGCACAGATCCGGGGACCCTCTGCGAGATGTGAATAGCTGCGCTGATCCGGGGACCCTCTGTGAGATGTGAATAGCTGCACAGATCCAGGGACCCTCTGTGGGATGTGAATAGCTGCACAGATCCGGGGACCCTCTAAGGGATGTGAATAGCTGCACAGATCCGGGGACCCTCTGCGAGATGTGAATAGCTGCACATATCCGGGGACCCTCTGCGAGTTGTGAATAGCTGCACAGATCCGGGGACCCTCTGCGGGATGTGAATAGCTGCACAGATCCGGGGACCCTCTGCGGGATGTGAATAGCTGCACAGATCCGGGGACCCTCTGATGTGACTTGTGCTTTGTGGCATTGAGACTTACAAATCCACTGGGAAAAAATAAACAGCGTTTGCAGATTACAGAAATCTCATTCACTCTTCTGCTAAAAAGCTGCATTATTTCATGGGAAAATACAGCAAAAACGCAACATGTGAACTTTCTCTTTACGGAGGATTGTCTGCACTGACACACTGTAACTGACCCTCAGCTGTGAGGAATCGCTCTTCATTTCCTTACCTATCAGAGATTTTGACCTTTGCTGACAGCGGCAGGTTGTCACACTGATCCTGATGATTGTTCGGCCTTTGCTGACACCGGCAGGTTGTCACACTGATCCTGATGATTGTTCGGCCTTTGCTGACACCAGCAGGTTGTCACACAGACCCTTGTATATTTCAGGTTGTCAGAGCCGCAGAAGAAGCTGCCTCCACCCTGGCAAGCTCCATACACCCGGAGCAATGCATCAAAGTCCTGTGTCCCATCATCCAGACGGCCGACTACCCCATCAACCTCGCTGCCATCAAAATGCAGACGAAAGTCATCGAGCGCATTTCTAAGGAGTCGCTGCACCAGATCCTGCAGGATATCATCCCCGGCTTATTACAGGTAGATGGAGCCTGGGCGTTATCTGGGGGCTCACAACCAGCATGATAGAGGCCCCCCTATAAATTGTCAATAATGAAGCTGCTGACCCCGACTTCTATTCTCCCTGCAGGGCTATGACAACACAGAGAGCAGCGTCCGTAAAGCGAGCGTCTTCTGTCTCGTAGCAATTTATTCTGTGATCGGAGAAGAACTGAAACCTTATCTGGCTCAGCTGACGGGCAGTAAGGTAAGATGAGCGTCATTGGGGGGCAAGCAATGTCAAGATGGGCTTCATCCGGGCGAGAAACGTCTCTTGACCACACCGATTTTCTCAACCTTTTTTTGGTGGTGTTCTGTTACGTCTATGTACGATGACGCCAACCTGACCCTGTGACCCCTTGGCCAACCTGACCCTGTGACCCCCCCTTCCCCCCCCTTCGGTCAAGCTGACCCGTGACTCCCCTTCGGTCAAGCTGACCCGTGACTCCCCTTCGGTCAAGCTGACCCGTGACTCCCCTTCGGTCAAGCTGACCCGTGACTCCCCTTCGGTCAAGCTGACCCGTGACTCCCCTTCGGTCAAGCTGACCCGTGACTCCCCTTCGGTCAAGCTGACCCGTGACTCCCCTTCGGTCAAGCTGACCCGTGACTCCCCTTCGGTCAAGCTGACCCGTGACTCCCCTTCGGTCAAGCTGACCCGTGACTCCCCTTCGGTCAAGCTGACCCGTGACTCCCCTTCGGTCAAGCTGACCCGTGACTCCCCTTCGGTCAAGCTGACCCGTGACTCCCCTTCGGTCAAGCTGACCCGTGACTCCCCTTCGGTCAAGCTGACCCGTGACTCCCCTTCGGTCAAGCTGACCCGTGACTCCCCTTCGGTCAAGCTGACCCGTGACTCCCCTTCGGTCAAGCTGACCCGTGACTCCCCTTCGGTCAAGCTGACCCTGTGACCCCCTTGGCCAAGCTGACCCTGTGACCCCCTTGGCCAAGCTGACCCTGTGACCCCCTTGGCCAAGCTGACCCTGTGACCCCCTTGGCCAAGCTGACCCTGTGACCCCCTTGGCCTACCTGACCCTGTGACCCCCTTGGCCTACCTGACCCTGTGACCCCCCCCTTCGGTCAAGCTGACCCGTGACCCCCTCGGCCTGCATCTAATACTCGCGGGCACAAATGTTACTTCATTTCTTCTTTTTATTTCCACAGATGAAACTTTTAAACTTGTACATTAAAAGAGCGCAGACCACGAACAGCAACAGCAGCTCGTCCTCCGACGTCTCCACACACAGTTAGTGGCATCTGTCTGTCCTGGGCGGCTTCTAGAAAGTGGCGGCAGAGAATGCGCCAGCACCTCCCATGTGCAGGACGTGTCCGGCAATGGCCGCAATTAACACTAATAGGACTGACGACTTCACCAGGAGGGGCCGGCGTGGCCCCCAGGGCTCCAGCGCTGAACGGGGTTTTATTAGTCCAGAAAATGGCTTTTTCTCTTCTCCATTTGAAATTTCCTAAAATATTAAGAAAAGAAAGAATGAATATAACTGCCCCAGTCCCGAGCGGCGAAGGAAGACGCCACGAGCCGCGCCGTCAAGTTGTTGCAATCAGTATTTTATTTAACTAAAATGTATGTGAATTATCAAATTCTCTTGAACTGAATGTAGATTCCTGACCGGTGCGGAGACGTCCTCTGCTCTCTACCCGACGTCACGTCGCTGGAGCCGCTGAGCGCTTCCTGACCGGTGCGGAGACGTCCTTGGCTCTCCACCCGACGTCACGACCGGTGCGGAGACGTCCTTGGCTCTCCACCCGACGTCACGACCGGTGCGGAGACGTCCTTCGCTCTCCACCCGACGTCACGACCGGTGCGGAGACGTCCTTCGCTCTCCACCCGACGTCACGACCGGTGCGGAGACGTCCTTCGCTCTCCACCCGACGTCACGACCGGTGCGGAGACGTCCTTCGCTCTCCACCCGACGTCACGTCTCTGGAGCCGCTGAGCGCAGTCTTGGCTTCTCTTTTTCAGGTTTTTTTTCTTGTTTTGCTGTTTTATTTTGTAAATATTCAGTGAGCTCATTTTACTGCAGCAACCGGTGCCGTCCGTGGAGGGAGCTGGTCACACAGACACATTAAACTATTCACATTCTGCCAGTGGACGAGACCTTGTTTCCACCCCACAACCCGGCGCCATCCTACCTGCACCGTACGAGGCCGGCGGGAAGAGTGCTCAGTCTTTTAAACAATTATTTTGTTTTGTTTTTTATCCTAATCTCATTGGTGACAAGATTTGCGCCGTCAGGACGGTTTTTACCTTGTAGACCTTTAGCTGTGAGTGAAGTTGTGCGTTGTGAAGGAAGTTTGGGTTCTTTCCAATGAAGGGATTAAGTCGTTACTCCAAGTCTTGCCTCATGATCCTGTCGCAGGGGCCGCATTACTGCTCTGCGGACTCCGGACGAGCTTCACATGATGCATGAGATGGCGGCCGACGCTCACGTTTAGCGCTTTCACTTCCGTTCCTGGTGAAGGGGAACAGCGGCCCCGTGCTGCACATGATGGGTGGATGGGCCGCTCTGGGCTCGCTCTGCTCCAGGACCCCCTGTTAGGCGGCTATGTGCTGCACATGATGGGTGGATGGGCCGCTCTGGGCTCGCTCTGCTCCAGGACCCCGGTCAGCGACCACGTGCTGCACAGGATGGGTGGATGGGCCGCTCTGCTCCAGTACCCCCCGGTTGGTGGCTACGTGCTGCACATGATGGCGGGTGGATGGGCCTCTCCAGGCTCGCTCTTGCGCCAGGACCCCGGTCGTCTCGTCACCATCTTGGCCGTTCAGTTTTCCATCACACGAGGGGATTGTCTCTGTCACTTTATTTATAAGATATTTAATCACCGTGTAAATAGAAAGCTGCACATTGTCCTGGTGAGATTGAGGGACGCCGGCCGGTGTGGGCGGCTCAGATGCTCCGGCACATTGTATATGTTTCCCCTCCTGGAGGAGCGCAGCACGGTCTTCGTTCAGTTTTGGAGTGCTATGCTTGATCCCTGTTGACTGTTGTACTGGTGGCGGCCGGATCCCTCGGCTGTCGCACTAATGAATTAAACAATCCTGTAAGGATTTCCTCCTTTGTGGCCTCGCGTTTTTCATCCAGCGTCAAATCACGTAACTAGCGGCTTGTGTTGCTCCGGCTGCGTCTGGGCGGCTGGAGCTGCGGCGCTTTATCACTAATGGAAAATTATAAACTCCTAAGCGGAAAGATAAGAAAACGAAGCAGCTTTAATACCAAATCCCACCGTGCAGTCCTGTAGTCCCCTAGTATCGGTGCGGCGGCGGCATGTGTCCGGCCGCTCTGGACCCTACTAACAGCCTGTCTGATCCCGGCTCAGTTGTCTTTTATCACTTGTCCCGTCACATCCCGCGTATTCTGTACAGCGCTCCTGCACCACGGAGGCGCACGGTCACCATTGCACCGGGCGGGGGGAGGCCCCAGCACCACGTTACAGCAGAATTCAGGAGTACGAGGGGTAATGTGCATGGATTATATCTGTATTTATATCTGGATTGTTCACCCTCCCCATGTATCATGACAATTGTACAGATGTTTCTTTTTTTCTTTTGTTGCATTAACCTGTACGTGATAGAATTTGCTATAAAAGAAAACGAGAAGAAAAAAAAAAATCTTGAGTTTGCTTTAGAATAAATTGAATTTATGTTTATGTTCGGAGATCTTCTTTGTCCACGTCCCATTGTGGATCCTTTCCTTAAGATCGGTCCCAGCTTTATACCTCGGATCACGAGCAGCTCCGGCCTGGGGAAGGGATTGTTTATATGAGTTATATGGCCCCTTTATTATTAATCGACCTAAAATAAAATTAAACCATTCCCTTTCCAGGGCCCTCGTGGGTCCAGCGCCGGCTACTCCAGGGCCCTCGTGGGTCCAGCGTCGGCTGCTCCAGGGCCTTCGTGGGTCCTGCATCGGCTACTCCAGGGCCCTCGTGGGTCCTGCATCGGCTGCTCCAGGGCCCTCGTGGGTCCAGCGCCGGCTGCTCCAGGGCCCTCGTGGGTCCTGCATCGGCTGCTCCAGGGCCCTCGTGGGTCCAGCGTCGGCTGCTCCAGGGCCCTCGTGGGTCCAGCGCTGGCTACTCCAGGGCCCTCGTGGGTCCAGCGCCGGCTGCTCCAGGGCCCTCGTGGGTCCAGCGTCGGCTGCTCCAGGGCTCTCATCTGCTCCATTCAGAGGTCACGGCCGGATGAGTAGAGGAGCGGAGTCGTCAGACGTTCAGTGAGCTGCTCCTCTATTAGAGAATGGAGCAGACGCTTCTGGAGAGGCCTGTTGTTCTGGATCCTGGGGGGCGAGAGACGGTGACTATGACTCCATTTAATCTTATCTCTGTATATTTCTGGTAATCCCTTCATGAGGTTTTCCAGTAGTAGACCATCCCTCTAATGAATGGGACGATCTTACTTAGACAAGTCGTCATGTTCTCGGCAGTCACAAGAGCAGCTCAGGTCCGGGGGTAAGTACATCTTGCTGTGTATGTTATGAGGGCACTTAAAGGGGTTGTCTGGGACTTTAATATTTAATATTAATATTATTGAAATCTGCTTGGTGGGGGTGCGACCCCCGCTCTCCTGCCGATCAGCTGTTCCCGGTGCCACCGCCGGCCGGACCTGCTCACTTTCCAGTGACGGGAGAGTGTCTGCAGCTGATGCTACATATTGTGGACCCTTATTGATGAGAATAGGGGGCAGATATGCAGGGCCCGGCCCGGCCACATTGACCAACATTTTGAAAAGTGGGCGTAGCTTAGGACAAGGGGGCGTGACAAATGTATTTTGTGCCCCTGGCAAAAGATATGTCGGTGCAAGAGGTTCACATCTACTGGACGCCTCTCACCACTTACCCGTCCTCAATGTTAGTCTTTAAGCAGGTCGCAGGTGTCCAGTCCATGTGAACCTCTGCACTGACTCATCTTTTGCTGTCCCTCTGCCAGGGGCAGAAATTGCACTTGCCACGCCCCCTCTAAGCTCCACCCACTAAGTCACTTTTTGCGCAACAAAGTGAATCGACCCCTAATGTGTAATGAATCTGCCCTGAAAGGGAATCTGTCAGCTGGTTTTTGCTACCTCATCTGAGAGCAACATAATTTAGGTAAAGAGGCCCTGACTCCAACAATGTTTAATTTAGCTGCATATGTTATCACACAACCAAACCATTTAGCCATGCAGCAGAGCTGGGAGAGCTGCCCCCGCCCACACCAGGCTCTGTATATACAATGTCTATAGACAGAGAGCTGCCCCCGCCCACACCAGGCTCTGTATGTACAATGTCTATAGACAGGGAGCTGCCCCCACCCACACCAGGCTCTATATATACAATGTCTATAGACAGGGAGCTGCCCCCACCCACACCAGGCTCTATATATACAATGTCTATAGACAGAGAGCTGCCCCCACCCACACCAGGCTCTGTATATACAATGTCTATAGACAGAGAGCTGCCCCCGCCCACACCAGGCTCTGTATATACAATGTCTATAGACAGAGAGCTGCCCCTGCCCACACCAGACTCTGTATCTACAATGTCTATAGACAGGGAGCTGCCCCCACCCACACCAGGCTCTGTATATACAATGTCTATAGACAGGTGCCCCTGCCCACACCAGGCTCTGTATGTACAATGTCTATAGACAGAGCTGCCCCCGCCCACACCAGGCTGTGTATCTACAATGTCTATAGACAGAGAGCTGCCCCCGCCCACACCAGGCTCTGTATGTACAATGTCTATAGACAGCTGCCCCCACCCACACCAGGCTCTATATATACAATGTCTATAGACAGAGAGCTGCCCCAGCCACACCAGGCTCTGTATATACAATGTCTATAGACAGAGAGCTGCCCCCGCCCACACCAGGCTCTGTATGTACAATGTCTATGGACAGCTGCCCCCACCCACACCAGGCTCTATATATACAATGTCTATAGACAGAGAGCTGCCCCAGCCACACCAGGCTCTGTATATACAATGTCTATAGAGAGAGAGCTGCCCCCGCCCACACCAGGCTCTATATATACAATGTCTATAGACAGAGAGCTGCCCCAGCCACACCAGGCTCTGTATATACAATGTCTATAGACAGAGAGCTGCCCCCGCCCACACCAGGCTCTGTATGTACAATGTCTATGGACAGCTGCCCCCACCCACACCAGGCTCTATATATACAATGTCTATAGACAGAGAGCTGCCCCAGCCACACCAGGCTCTGTATATACAATGTCTATAGAGAGAGAGCTGCCCCCGCCCACACCAGGCTCTGTATATACAATGTCTATAGACAAAGAGCTGCCCCCGACCACACCAGACTCTGTATATACAATGTCTATAGACAGGTGCCCCTGCCCACACCAGGCTGTGTATCTACAATGTCTATAAACAGAGAGCTGCCCCTGCCCACACCAGACTCTGTATCTACAATGTCTATAGACAGGGAGCTGCCCCCACCCACACCAGGCTCTGTATATACAATGTCTATAGACATTGAACAGCCCCTGCCCACACCAGGCTCTGTATATACAATGTCTATAGACAGAGCTGCCCCTGCCCGCACCAGGCTCTGTATATACAATGTCTATAGACAGAGAGCTGTCCCCTGCCCGCACCAGGCTCTGTATATACAATGTCTATAGACAGGGAGCTGCCCCCACCCACACCAGGCTCTGTATATACAATGTCTATAGACATTGAACAGCCCCTGCCCACACCAGGCTCTGTATATACAATGTCTATAGACAGAGCTGCCCCTGCCCGCACCAGGCTCTGTATATACAATGTCTATAGACAGAGAGCTGCCCCCGCACACACCAGACTCTGTACATACAATATCTAGAGACAGCTGCCCCCACCCACACCAGGCTCTGTATGTACAATGTCTATAGACAGAGCTGCCCCTGCCCGCACCAGGCTCTGTATTACAATGTCTATAGACAGAGAGCTGCCCCCTGCCCGCACCAGGCTCTGTATATACAATGTCTATAGACAGAGAGCAGCCCCTGTCCACACCAGGCTCTGTATATACAATGTCTATAGACAGAGCTGCGCCCCACCCGCATCAGGCTCTGTATGTACAATGTCTATAGACAGAGCTGCCCCCACCAGGCACCATGCTCTGTATCTACAATGTCTATGGGACAGAGCTGCCCCTGCCTGCACCAGGCTCTGTATGTACAATGTCTATAGACAGAGCTACCCTCACTTCACCCATACCAGGCTCTGTATATGCAATATCTATAGACAGATCTGCCCCCACCTGCACCATGCTCTGTATGTACAATGTCTATAGACAGTGAGCTGGCTCCGTCTGCACCAGGCTCTGTATAGGTGTTAATCACAGCAGGGGACATTTCGGACTGTCTTTTGTTTCTTAACCCTTGCAACATGCTGTCCTCAGCTTACATAGCAAAAATCTGAAGACGGAGATGGAAAGGGTTGAAAACATTGCTTCCATCACACGAAATATGATGCTGATTCTGGGAAAGTGATTTTATTTCAACGTGTTTCGGAGTTCATACTCCATTGGAAAAATCGTGGTTTTTAACCCTTTGCATTGCTACAACATGGGAGCTCCTGCAGCTGCCATCATTGATTTGTCCGGTGGTTGTGTCTCACACAACCTTCTCAGATGAGCATTGTGTTTGTCTCCTACTAGCAAAAACCTGCTGACATTCCCATTATGTGCAAGGGTCTTGTATCGTAGAGCACTGGGCCCATCATGTAGCAGTGGTTAGTGTTATTGCTACAGACCTGGGGTCCGGGGTTAATAATTCACACCATGGACATCTCTAATGAGGCTGTAACAGTCTGTGTGCGCTGTCTGATGCATCCGTACAATACTCAACCATAATGTCACACAAAAGCCCAAACAATGCAAGACTCCAAAATCAAGAACGACGGCACCGTCCACAGACAACACAAGAAAGTTCATCCGGGGCCTGGAAGGATTGTGACGAGAGCGGGAAAACCTTGTGCCGACGGAAGAAAAGAAAGGAACATCCGAGCTGTAATCACAACATTAGATTGATTGATCTTCATGTTGCTTTATTATTATTACTACACACTATTGATCGCTGTTGTGTTCAGTGAGATTTGCTCTTACGATTAGAATCCTTTTAGCAATTTCCCATCTAAAAAGCAAAAAATGAAAATTTCCCCAATTTGTTCATAGTCGCTATTTAGCAGGAACAAAAAAAACATATATCTTCCGGGAGTGTAATGTTCCTCCGAGTTTGGATGCAGCAATTTTCCATGGAGACCGACACTAGATAATTGGATGGCCGGAACCAGACAGCGACACAATTAGTGCAAAATCCGCATTAAACCGTCAGGTGTTTGGGATAAACATTGGGTCATTTCGGATGAAGATGAAAACTTCAGATGTCGGAGATAAAGCGATTTTTCCTGTTAAGTCTCCAACTGAGTTATAATGCAGGGGAGGGAGGTCGGAGGGGCCTGTGCACCCAGCCATGTCCGCGCCTCTCTAGGACCCCCCCAGATTGAGGCCGACAGGTCCCTACACGTCCTCAGACCCTTCACTGCATCACTGATTATAGGACTGGCTTGAAGGATGGACCGAGTTCTGCTCCACAAGGTTTGGGGTGAATTTCCTACAGCTGAATACAATCATCTGCAAAGATTGACGCTCCGTATGACGAGTCTCTAATCCAAAAACCTCTGTAGTTTCACCCCTCCAGTACCTCCTACTGCATCTGTAACACCTTCACATAACCAAACCTACAGTTGTGGACAAAAGTATTGACACCCCTGCAATTCTGTCAGATAATATTCAGTTTCTTCCTGAAAATGAATCACAAATTCTTTGCTATTATTATCTTCATTTAATTTATATTCAATGAAAAAACACAAAAGAGAATGAAGCAAAAAGCAAAACATTGATCATTTCACACAAAACTCCAAAAATGGGCCGGACAAAAGTATTGGCACCCTCAGCCTAATACTTGGTTGCACAACCTTTAGCCAAAATAACTGCGATCAGCCGCTTCCGGTAACCATCAATGAGTTTCTTACAATGCTCTGCTGGAATTTTACACCATTCTTATTTGGCAAACTGCTCCAGGTCCCTGATATTTGAAGGGCGCCTTCTCCAAACTGCCATGGTTAGATCTCTCCACAGGTGATCTATGGGATTCAGGTCTGGACTCATTGCTGCCACCTTAGAAGTCTCCAGTGCTTTCTCTCACACCATTTTCTAGGGCTTTTTGAAGTGTGTTTTGGGTCATTGTCCTGCTGGAAGACCCATGACCTCTGAGGGAGACCCAGCTTTCTCACACTGGGCCCTACATTATGCTGCACAATGTGTTGGTAGTCTTCAGTCTTCATAATGCCATGCACACGGTCAAGCAGTCCAGTGCCAGAGGCAGCAAAGCAACCCCAAAACATCAGGGAGCCTCCGCCATGTCTGACTGTAGGGAGCGTGTTCTTTTCTTTGAATGTCTTTTTTTTTTCTCCTGTAAAATCAATGTCCCGGGATAACAAGTGTGGTCTTCCTGGGTATCCTACCATACAGTCCCTTTCATTCAGACGCTGACGGATAGTACGGGGTGACACTGTTGTACCCTCGGACTGCAGGGCAGCTTGAACTTGTTTGGATGTTAGTCAAGGTTCTTTATCCGCCATCCGCACAATCTTGCGTTGAAATCTCTCGTCAATTTTTCTTTTCCGTCCACATCTAGGGCGGTTAGCCACAGTGCCATGGGCTTTACACTTCTTGAGATTGCTCATGCTTCATCACAATTTGGTTTCTCAAGTCCTCAGACAGTTCTTTGGTCTTCTTTCTTTTCTCCATGCTCAATGTGGTACACACAAGGACACAGGACAGAGGTTGAGTCAACTTTAATCCATGTCAACTGGCTGCAAGTGTGATTTAGTTATTGCCAACACCTGTTAGGTGCCACAGGTAAGTTACAGGTGCTGTTAATTACACAAATTACAGAAGCATCACATGATTTTCTGGTCATCATAATGGGAGACCCAGACAATGGGGTTTAGGGCACTGCCCTCCGGAGGTCACACTAGGTACTACAAGTTTGTAGACACCGCCCCCTCCGCTTATAAACCCCTACCGCAGGGAACATCCTCAGTTTTAAACTTAGTGTGCTCGGAGGATCACGCTTTGCTTGCACTTCACTGCATTCTCACAACTTACGTGATGGCGTCTGAAGACAAGGTAAAATGGTTCCAGTCGGGACCTGCGACAGCCTCCCCGCTCACCCTTGTGGAACACGCAGGTGGAGGTACCGGAGGGCCTAGAGCCTGGACACTTTGTGTTCTCCCAGTACGCTGTTGCGCTCCTTTCCATCCCTCTCTGGGGGGCTCTGGAGAGTGGGAGATGGGAGCCTTGCACAGCTCCGCTCCGTCCGAGGCCTCCCTAAATGGTGCTTACAGACCGGACTGGAGCCAGCCCAGTCCGAGGCCTCCCTAAATGGTGCTTACACTCCGGACTGGTGCTGAACCCCCGTCCGAGGCCTCCCTAAATGGTGCTTACAGACCGGACCGGCACTGAGGCACTCTGTGTCTCCTGTGTGCCTGGGGGTAGTGTCGGTCACTTTATGTGTCCTGACACTCAGACCGCGCGTTACCCTCGGGTCCGCGGATCTGGAGGGTACCCTGTGCTGGGGTTACCCTGGCTGACCGCCCTGTGTGTCGCAGGGGCTGAGGCTGTAGGCTGCGGATGTGTGTTTTGTACATGCGGTCTGTGTGGTGTATTACACTACTTCCCGCGCTGCGGGCTCTGGCGCCTTCATACTGAGGCTGCTTGGAGGATGGGAAGCAGCCCGTGCGGTGACGTCATCGATGGGCGTGTGTGTGTGCTTCCCGCGTGTTTTCGGCGCCGCCCACGGTTTCACTGTCTGCGGCCATCTTTACCCCTCACTTCCCGGCTGGGATCTGTATGCAGCGTGCGTCTGCACTCCAGGAGAGACCGGAAACTCTCGCGGAGGTCACACACACACACCGCTTCCTCCCACCGCTTTACTGCGGTCGGTAAGCCACCGGGATTCCCGGTTTTGTCTGCACAATTTGGCTTATTTTCCCCTGCTGTGGCGATGTCCTCAGTTAGGAAGCGTGCTGCTAAGGCGGCAGAGACCACCGTTACCTGTGCTACATGCAATGGGACACTGGTGGAGGGGTCCTGCAATAACTGCGGACGCCCAGAGGCCCGGACTGACGCTGCTGAGACAGCAGCTCCGGTGCTGTACCCTGAGGTTCGGGTGATCCCAGGGCCATGGGAAACTCAGAATAAGATCAATGAATCTCTGTTGTCCCAGCTGTCCTCCATGTCGCAGTCCCTGGAGGCACTCAATAGGAGGCTGGAAAGCCCAGCTACTCCTTCCAGTTACCCCCGGGTGTCTCCCTCTTCTGCTGTGAGACCCCTTAAGCGGGCTCGTCGTGAGGCTTCACCCGAGCTCCAGGCTCTCTCTGAGGAGGAGCGTTCCTCTGATGGTGAGGAAGATGATGGGGGTTCGACTCTCGGGTCTGTGTCTGTGTCTGAACCACCAGACGGGGTGGAGGATTTGGTGTCCTCTATCAACGAGACCTTACGTCTCGTGACGCCCCCTGAGGAGGTGACGGTGCACCCAAAGGAGGTCTATCAATGGCTGCGGCCGGAGGCTAGACCAAGTGGCTCCTTCATGGACCACACGAATTTTGGAAGGGTGATTAGAGCCCCCAGGTTACATCCTGGGCGGCGTTATGTCCGCAAACCTAAGGACAATCGCTTCCCCTTCCCCCAGGAGGTGCTTCAGGAGTGGTCGCAGTCCCCGAAGGTGGACGCTTCTATGACCAGGATTGCTGCACGCTCCCTTTTCTCTGCCTCTGATAGCTCCTCGCTGAAGGATGCGACGGATAGACAGGTCGAGCAACTCGCCAAGTCTTCCTATGAGGCTGTGGGGTCTTCATTTGCCCCTAATTTTGCCACGGTCTGGACCTTACAAGCGATTACTACCTGCTTGGATGGTATCACTGACCTGGCAAGGTCCAGTCCAGAGGTCCTGGCGCTTACCGAAAGGGCAAAGGCCTATGCGGACTACGCCAAGACGGCGACTTTGGAAACTGCCACTCGCTCAGCCGTGGCTTCGGCCAATGCTATAGCGATTCGCAGGTTGTTGTGGCTGCGTCTTTGGGACTCAGATGCCACATCTAAGAAGATTTTGCAGAATCTTCCGTTCTCTGGTGACAGGCTTTTTGGCACCGAACTGGACAAGCTGATAAAGGATTCTGCTGAGTCTAAGATCCCGCAGAATAAGCCTAAGCCACGGTATACCGTTAAGAGGAACCCAAAGCAGTGGTCCTTTCGTTCCAGCTCACAGTCATCAGCACCGTCCGCTCGCACGGACCGAGGGGGCAAGCCCGCTTCTCAGTGGCGCTCTAAGAGTCGTCCAAAGAAGCCGGCGGGGGCAGCGGCTGCCACCCCCAAACCCGCCTCTACATGACTCGCTCTCTCGTCCTGCCTCCCCACAGGTGGGGGGTCGCCTGTCTCGTTTTCAGGACAGGTGGCTACTTCACGTTCAAGATCAGTGGGTTCGAGACGTGGTCTCGCGAGGTTACAGGATAGAGCTGACGTCAAAGCCGATACCCCGATTCCATCGGTCGGTCCCATCCCCAGAAAAGGCTCAGGCTTTTTACCTGGTGTTGGAGGGTCTCCGCAGGGACGGAGTGGTGGTCCCGGTGCCTTCCGGGGAGAGGTTTCGGGGTTTTTACTCCAACCTCTTCATTGTCCCAAAAAAGGACGGCTCCTTCCGCCCGGTTCTGGACCTAAAGTTGTTCAACCGTCACGTGTTGGTTCGGAAGTTCCGTATGGAATCACTGCGCTCCGTGATCGCAGCTGTGTCACGGGGGACTTCCTAGCGTCCATAGATATCCGAGACGCTTACCTTCACGTGCCCATTGCACCGGCTCATCAGCGCTGGTTGAGATTCGCAGTGGGGGAAGAGCACTTCCAATTTGTGGCACTGCCTTTCGGGTTGGCCTCGGCACCGCGGGTGTTCACAAAAGTGATGGCCTCCATGATGGCTCTCCTGCACGTACAGGGGCACGCCGTAATACCCTATCTGGACGACCTGCTGGTCAGGGCGCCATCGGAACACCTTTGTCGGCAAAGCCTGGAGGTAACCATGAAGTCTCTGGAACAGTTCGGGTGGCTTCTCAATATCCAGAAGTTGACCCTGGTTCCGACCCAGTCACTGACATATCTGGGCATGGACTTCCACACGGACTCAGCCCTAGTGTCTCTGCCACGAGTCAAACAGATGGCGATCCAATCAGGAGTGCAAGCAGTCCTCCTGTCACCACAATCATCCCTACGGATCTTGATGAAGCTGGTGGGGCGCATGGTAGCTGCAATAGAGGCAGTGCCTTTTGCGCAGTTTCGCCTCCGTCCTCTCCAGCTGGAGATTCTTCGCAGATGGGACAAGAGGACGTCCTCTCTGAATCGGCTGGTGGCACTTTCCCAACCGACCAGGGATTCCTTGCAGTGGTGGCTCCAGCCCCGTCACTTGTCGCGGGGACGGTCCTTCCTCAAACCGTCATGGTTAGTGGTGACCACCGACGCCAGCCTCATGGGCTGGGGTGCGGTGTTCTTACACCACAGGGCTCAAGGCCTCTGGACTCCGTCGGAGTCGACGTTGCAGATCAACGTGCTGGAGATCAAGGCGGTCTATCTGGCGCTCCTGGCGTTTCAGAAGTTCCTGTCAGGGCAACCCATTCGGGTTCAGTCCGACAATGCGACGGCCGTCGCATATATAAATCATCAGGGAGGGACCAGAAGTGCTCAGGCCCTCGCCGAAGTCCACCGCATTCTATCTTGGGTGGAGGACAACGACTGCCTGATCTCCGCAGTTCACATCCCAGGGGTCGAGAACTGGGAGGCCGACTACCTGAGCCGGCAGGGGATGGACGCCGGAGAGTGGTCTCTTCATCCAGACGTCTTCCTGGACATCTGCAGCAAATGGGGCACTCCGGACGTGGATCTGATGGCCTCGCGGCTGAATCATCAGGTGCCGCACTACATGGCGAGATCATGGGATCCTCAGTCTCTGGGGCAGACGCCCTGATCCTGAGTTGGTCCAGATTCCATCTACCATATGTGTTCCCGCCTCTGGCTCTGATTCCCAGGGTTCTGTGGAAAATCAGGTCGGAATGCAGAGTAGCCATTCTAGTGGCACCAGATTGGCCCAGGAGGTCCTGGTACCCGGACCTGTGGCGACTGTCAGGCGGACACCGGTGGGCTCTTCCGGAACGCGCAGATCTACTCGCGCAAGGCCCATTCTTCCATCTCAATTCCAGGGCCCTCAGATTGACTGCATGGCTCTTGAGGCCTGGCTGTTGACATCCAGAGGCTTCTCTCCTACGGTAGTCGACACTATGACTCGAGCTAGGAGGCCCGTATCCAGGAAGATATACCACAGAACGTGGAAGATTTTCTTTACCTGGTGTGCCTCGAGTGGACGGTCCCCGTGGCCCTTATCCATACCGACTTTGTTGGCTTTCCTACAGTCGGGGTTGGAATTGGGTTTATCTCTCGGCTCCCTGAAGGGTCAAGTGTCAGCTCTTTCAGTGCTGTTTGACAGGCGCTTGGCGCTCCTTCCCAGGGTCCGTCAATTTCTGCAGGGGGTGTCTCGGGTGGTTCCGCCCTACAGGCGGCCACTGGACCCTTGGGACCTTAACATGGTCCTGGCGACGCTGCAGAAACCGCCGTTTGAGCCACTGAGAGACATTTCCCTGTCTCGTCTGTCCCAGAAAGTGGTCTTTCTGGTGGCGATTACGTCTCTGCGAAGGGTCTCAGAATTGGCTGCACTATCGTGCAAGTCACCCTTTCTGGTGGTTCACCAAGACAAGGTGGTGTTACGCCCGCGGCCAGAATTCTTGCCAAAGGTGGTTTCCACTTTTCACCTGAACCAGGAGATTGTTCTCCCATCATTTTGCCCCGCTCCCGTCCATCAGGTGGAGCGCGACCTCCATACTCTGGATCTCGTGAGGGCTGTCCGCATTTATGTGTCCAGGACTGCCTCCTTCCGGAGTTCGGATTCATTATTTGTCCTGACGACAGGTCGCTGTAAGGGGTCCGCGGCATCTAAGTCAACCTTGGCCAGATGGATCAAGGCTCCCATTCAAGAGGCTTACAGGTCTTCTGGTTTGCCTCTCCCGGTGGGATTGAAAGCTCACTCTACCAGAGCTGTCGGTGCCTCCTGGGCTCTGCGACATCGAGCTTCGGCTCTACAGGTGTGTCAGGCGGCCACTTGGTCCAGCCTACACACTTTCTCTAAGCACTATATGGTGCATGCCCATGCCTCCGCGGAGGCAAGTTTGGGCAGGCGGGTCCTCCAGGCGGCGGTTGCCCACCTTTGAGGGGGACCATGTGTTATCCGTCTGTTGAGGAACTCTTCCCGCCCTGGGGTATTGCTTTAGGACATCCCCATTGTCTGGGTCTCCCATTATGATGACCAGAAAAAAGAGAATTTTGTTTACGTACCGTAAATTCTTTTTTCTTTAATCATCAATGGGAGACCCAGCACCCACCCAGTTGTTCCGTTGCATGTTTTGCATTTGTTCTGTTCCCTGTTGGGACAGTGTTATCCGGGTTGTTGAACCGTTTGTACACGGTTTCTTCCCGACATTTCGGGTGTGGTTTATTTGTCTCCTCGCAGCTTATGGACCAAACTGAGGATGTTCCCTGCGGTAGGGGTTTATAAGCGGAGGGGGCGGTGTCTACAAACTTGTAGTACCTAGTGTGACCTCCGGAGGGCAGTGCCCTAAACCCCATTGTCTGGGTCTCCCATTGATGATTAAAGAAAAAAGAATTTACGGTACGTAAACAAAATTCTCTTTTTTTCTAACAGTGCCAATACTTTTGTCCACCCCCTTTTAATGTTTGGTGGAATTAGATACAATTTGGCTTTAGGACAATTCTTTTTGTGTTTTTTTCATTCAAGACAAATTAAATGAAGATAATAATAGCAAAGAATTTGTGATTGCAATCATTTTCAGGAAGAAACTGAGTATTATCTGACAGAATTGCAGGGGTGTCAATACTTTTGGCCACAACTGTACCATCATAAAACCACTGCACCCCAATGACACTAGAGAAAAAGCAAAACTTCCCGACTAGCCATGTTCCTCCTCAATTTTCCATAAAACTAACAAAGGGACATTTTTCTGCAGTCCTATGTAACAACAGCAATAACACTTGTTTAACACCTCAGTACTGCGAGGTAATACACTGTATTTCATACCATTACAAAATCTCCATAGCACATAGAGGTAGAATCTCCTCTCTCTGTCTCCTACTAAATACAACAGTTTAATGCTCCTACATGAAGATGTGATCATCCATAATTGTGGCTCGGCCCCATCCAACACCACAGAGCCCGGACCTCCGCCCCATCCAACACCACAGACCCGGACCTCGGCCCCATCCAACACCACAGAGCCCGGACCTCAGCCTCATCCAACACCACATAGCCCGGACCTCCGCCCCTCCAACACCACAGAGCCCAGACCTCAGCCCCAACCAACACCACAGAGCCCGGACCTCAGCCTCATCCAACACCACAGAGCCCAGATCTCAGCCCCTCCAACACCACAGAGCCCGGACCTCAGCCCCATCCAACACCACAGAGCCCGGACCTCAGCCCCATCCAACACTACAGAGCCCGGACCTCAGCCCCATCCAACACCACAGAGCCCGGACCTCAGCCCCATCCAACAGCACAGACCCCAGCCCCATCCAACACCACAGAGCCCGGACCTCAGCCCCATCCAACACCACAGAGCCCGGACCTCCGCCCCATCCAACACTACAGAGCCCGGACCTCCGCCCCATCCAACACTACAGAGCCCGGACCTCAGCCCCATCCAACACCACAGAGCCCGGACCTCAGCCCCATCCAACAGCACAGACCCCAGCCCCATCCAACACCACAGAGCCCGGACCTCAGCCCCATCCAACACTACAGAGCCCAGACCCCGGCCCCATCCAACACACAGAGCCCGGACCCCGGCCCCATCCAACACCACAGAGCCTGGACCCCGGCCCCATCCGACACCACAGAGCCCAGACCTCAGCCCCATCCGACACCACAGATCCCGGACCTCAGCCCCATCCAACACCACAGAGCCTGGACCCTGCCCCATCCAACACCACAGATCCTGGACCTCAGCCCCATCCAACACCACAGAGCCCGGACCCCAGCCCCATCCAACACCACAGAGCCCGGACTTCAATACTATCCAACAAATTAAAAATAAATTAGAACTAAACACGTAGCCTGGATTCTCCCCAACATCAGGGTCAACTCACAAATATTGTTCCAGAGAAGGGGCAGAAATCTTGGAGAAATCCTTCCCAGAAGATATGGGGCAGTTATATCTGTAGAGGGGGCATTATTCATTTATGTCTATGGATGTAGAATTTCATGTCAGAAAAGCTCCTGTAGGAGGAATGTGGAGGGGGCACATACTTTGGTTCAATTTGTATATCCCCATAAGACCAGAATTGCATAATATTATGAAAGTATTGCTCAATTTGTGTATACCCCACCCCAAGACGAACAGTGTCGAAAGAAAGACGTCTATGAGGGAATCCACTGGAAACACGTTCCTCCACATTCCCTCGGGTTCATTGGCGGTGCACTATGTAGTCAGAGTCTATGTAGGACGGTGGACAGTTCAGAGGTACCAGGAGACAGGACTCAGCAAAGTGTGGTGTTCAGCCATGGAAACAATAGGAAATGTCCCCCGCGGCCTCCAGACACGGAAATATTTAGAGGTGTCTCCCCACCACCGACCCGACACTGCCAAAAATAATAGAGGGAACAGCAGCGATTTGGGGGACTGTAGCATCCAGAGAGGGCCGGGGCAGGGTAGAGGACAAAAAGCAGCACCATCTCCTTCCATCGGTCCCGGCAACCGAGCAGGGCAAGAGGAAGCGGGGCCCCTGACAACTGAGCAGGGCGAGAGGAAGCAGAGCCCCAACAACAGAGCAGGGCGAGAGGAAGCAGCGTCCCCGACAACAGAGCAGGGTGAGAGGAAGCGGGGGCCCCTGACAACAGAGCAGGGCGAGAGGAAGCGGGGCCCCTGACAACAGAGCAGGGCGAGAGGAAGCGGGGCCCCCGACAACCGAGCAGGGCGAGAGGAAGCGGCATCCCCGACAACCGAGCAGGGCGAGAGGAAGCGGCATCCCCAACAACAGAGCAGGGTGAGAGGAAGGGGAGCCCCTGACAACAGAGCAGGGCGAGAGGAAGCGGCGTCCCCGACAACAAGCAGGGCAAGAGGAAGCGGAGTCCCCGACAACAGAGCAGGGTGAGAGGAAGCGGCGGCCCCGACAACAGAGCAGGGCGAGAGGAAGCAGCGGTCCCGGCAACAGAGCAGGGGCAGAGGAAGCGGAGCCCCTGACAGCAGAGCAGGGTGAGAGGAAGCAGCGGTCCCGGCAACAGAGCAGGGCGAGAGGAAGCGGGGCCCCTGACAACAGAGCAGGGGGAGAGGAAGCAGAGCCCCAACAACAGAGCAGGGCGAGAGGAAGCGGGGCCCCTGACAACAGAGCAGGGCGAGAGGAAGCGGCATCCCGACAAGCAGGGCGAGAGGAACCGGAGCCCCCAACAACAGAGCAGGGCGAGAGGAAGCGGTGGCCCCGACAGCAGAGCAGGGCGAGAGGAAGCGGCAGCCCCGGGAACAGAGCAGGGCGAGAGGAAGCAGCGGCCCCAGCAACAGAGCAGGGTGAGAGAAAGCGGCGGTCCCGGCAACAGAGCAGGGCAAGAGGAAGCAGAGCCCCCAGCAACAGAGCAGGGCGAGAGGAAGCGGCGGTCCCGGCAACAGAGCAGGGCGAGAGGAAGCGGCGGCCCCGGGAACAGAGCAGGGCGAGAGGAAGCGGCGGCCCCGGGAACAGAGAAGGGCGAGAGGAAGCGGCGGCCCCGGTAACAGAGCAGGGCGAGAGGAAGCGGCGTCCCCGACAACAGAGCAGGGTGAGAGGAAGCGGCGGCCCCGGGAACAGAGCAGGGCGAGAGGAAGCGGCGGCCCCGGGAACAGAGCAGGGCGAGAGGAAGCGGCGGCCCCGGGAACAGAGAAGGGCGAGAGGAAGCGGCGTCCCCGACAACAGAGCAGGGCGAGAGGAAGCGGGGGCCCCAGCAACAGAGCAGGGCGAGAGGAAGCGGCATCCCCAATAACAAAGCAGGGCGAGAGGAAGCGGGGCCCCCGACAACAGAGCAGGGCGAGAGGAAGCGGGGGCTTCGGGAACAGAGCGGGGCGAGAGGAAGCGGCGGCCCCGATAACAGAGCAGGGTGAGAGGAAGCAGAGCCCCCGGCAACAGAGCAGGGTGAGAGGAAGCGGCGTCCCCGACAACAGAGCAAGGCGAGAGGAAGCGGAGCCCCCGGCAACAGAGCAGGGCGAGAGGAAGCGGAGGCCTCGGGAACAGAGCAGGGTGAGAGAAAGCGGCGGTCCCAGCAACAGAGCAGGGCAAGAGGAAGCGGCGGCCCCGACAACAGAGCAGTACGAGAGGAAGCGGCGGCCCCGGGAACAGAGAAGGGCGAGAGGAAGCGGGGGCCCCGGCAACAGAGCAGGGCGAGAGGAAGCGGCGTCCCCGACAACAGAGCAGGGCGAGAGGAAGCGGGGGCCCCAGCAACAGAGCAGGGCGAGAGGAAGCGGCATCCCCAATAACAAAGCAGGGCGAGAGGAAGCGGGGGCCCCAGCAACAGAGCAGGGCGAGAGGAAGCGGGGGCCACAATAACAGAGCAGGGCGAGAGGAAGCGGAGCCCCCGGCAACAGAGCAGGGCGAGAGGAAGCGGTGGGCCTCGGGAACAGAGCGGGGCGAGAGGAAGCGGCGGCCCCGATAACAGAGCAGGGTGAGAGGAAGCGGGGGCCTCGGGAACAGAGCAGGGCGAGAGGCAAGATGAATATTCATTAGGAAGGCAAAGCCTGGCTACAAACGTCTCCCAACAAGTCGGGCGAGGGAAGGGTTAATCCAGGGACGCAGCACATCAGGGGTTACACAGAGGGAAGAAGGGGAAAGTTCATGGAGGACTGATAACAGAAGAGAATCTCAGGGCAAAGCATTGATGGATCTCAGCGCCAGAAACACAAGAATCTCATAGTGATCATTAATAATGGCGACAAAAATATAATAATTCATATTACAAAGCGAAGAGTAAACAACAAACAAATGGAACTCAGAGGGGGAGGGAACGCTTAATTAGCTGAGATTAGTGGTGTGGTCTCATTATGTTGTCACCAGGGGGCGGGGCTGACACCTCCAATGTCATATCAGTGATGTCATCACCAGGGGGCGGGGCTCTCACATGTATACAGGCTGGCTGTGTATTTTGTGCACTTGTTCTTCATGTCTTCTCCTCTATGTATTTTTGCATTCAGCCTTTTCTTCAGGTTCGTCTCTTCTTCAGGCTTCCGGGATAATGCTCCACCTTCCTGCAGACATTTGCCGCCTCTCACCTGTGCAGGTTTGTGCTGTTCACACGTGTCTGTATGATGCTGGCAATGAATGAGGTTGATGCCCTAAAGCCATCGCAGCCTGAACAATGAGGACTGAGCGGCTCGGTGACACTGACGCAGTATAACGTGACGCCGCCGAGCACAGACCGGTGCAGGAGAGAAGTCGCCCGGATGCAGCAGTCACATGAAGCAGGGGCCCCACAATTGTACATAAAAGACCTTAAGGCCGGACCGTGGGGCGTGTGCACCCTTATATTACTGATCTTCCATAATGCATCCTTATTGTTTGTCCTTGGCAGAGGTTAGTGATGACACGATTGTGTAATAAGGATCATTAGAGAAATGTGGAAACCAGACAGCAACACGGACTACAAGAGAACAAAGATATTACAAGACTTAATCCCCGAAACACGACTAAGTACAGCAGCCAGAGCCCGAAAAATGAAAGACATTACACACTTCCCTCTGTGTTCTGAACTATTACCTCCTGCACACACACGAGTAATCCGCAGACCTGCACACACACGAGTAATCCTCATCCCTGCACACACACACACGAGTAATCCGCAGACCTGCACACACACACGAGTAATCCGCATCCCAGCACACACACACACGAGTAATCTGCATCCCTACACACACACACACACACGAGTAATCCGCAGACCTGCACACACACACACACACACACACACACACGAGTAATCCGCATCCCAGCACACACACACACACGAGTAATCCGCATCCCAGCACACACACACGAGTAATCCGCATCCCTACACACACACGAGTAATCCGCATCCCAGCACACATACGCATACGAGTAATCCGCATCCCTACACACACACACACGAGTAATCCGCATCCCTACACACACACACACGAGTAATCCGCATCCCTGCACACATACGCATACGAGTAATCCGCATCCCTGCACACATACGCATACGAGTAATCCACATCCCTGCACACATACACGCACCTGAGTAATACGCATCCCAGCACACACGAGTAATCCACATCCCTGCACACATTCACACACACGAGTAATCCACATCCCTGCACACATACACGCACCTGAGTAATACGCATCCCTGCACACATTCACACACACACACGAATAATCCGCATCCCTGCACACATACACGCACCTGAGTAATACGCATCCCTGCACACATTCACACACACACACACACACACACACGAGTAATCCGCATCCCTGCACAAATACGCATACGAGTAATCCACATCCCTGCACACATACACGCACCTGAGTAATACGCATCCCTGCACACATACACGCACCTGAGTAATACGCATCCCAGCACACACGAGTAATCCACATCCCTGCACACATTCACACACACGAGTAATCCACATCCCTGCACACATACACGCACCCGAGTAATCTGCATCCCTGCACATATACACATGCACCCGAGTAATCCGCATCCCTGCACACATACGCATACGAGTAATCCACATCCCTGCACACATACACGCACCTGAGTAATACGCATCCCAGCACACACGAGTAATCCACATCCCTGCACACATTCACACACACGAGTAATCCACATCCCTGCACACATACACGCACCTGAGTAATACGCATCCCTGCACACATTCACACACACACACGAATAATCCGCATCCCTGCACACATACACGCACCTGAGTAATACGCATCCCTGCACACATTCACACACACACACACACACACACACGAGTAATCCGCATCCCTGCACAAATACGCATACGAGTAATCCACATCCCTGCACACATACACGCACCTGAGTAATACGCATCCCTGCACACATACACGCACCTGAGTAATACGCATCCCAGCACACACGAGTAATCCACATCCCTGCACACATTCACCAACACGAGTAATCCACATCCCTGCACACATACACGCACCTGAGTAATACGCATCCCTGCACACATACACGCACCCGAGTAATCTGCATCCCTGCACATATACACATGCACCCGAGTAATCCGCATACCTGCACGCGTTCACACCACATGCACACGTCTTCCGCATCCCTGTGCACATATTCGCGCACACACATGCACCTGAGTGAGCTACATCCTTGCGCATACACACACATACACACCACACACAAGTCCTCTGCATCCCAGCGCTTACACATGCACATCTCCTCCTTATACTCGCGTGCTCAGCCGGCCATCTTCCACGTGTTCAGACACGGCTTGTCTCCGCTATATGGAGCACCATCTATACAGCAGCAATAGTCAGAGTGTGGGTGGAGGCACACTTGCATGTGTGAAAATCGTAGTGTTTCTGAAGCGTGACAGTCATGCAAGTGCTTTCTGTATGGTCGTGCAAGTGTGGTGCGAGAGCAATGAGTGTGGTGTGACTGTGGTGCAAGTGTGATCAGTGTGCAATGCGTTATTAACATGGTGTTTCTCATGGAGTATGAACTGAGAAAAGAGCAGATAGAAAAGCTAGATGGGGTTTAACAGTCTTCTGCTGCTACTTCCGGGGCCGCCTATTAAGCTAATTGCATATTCACTGAACTGTCAGACAAACAGCCAATTACAGAAGCTCACACTCTTTGAGAGCCTCTGTGATTGGCTGTTGTAGTTAGACTTGATTTCCTCGATCTGGATGGCGATTGGTTACCATACACATTAGTGTATATCAACCAACCTGCTGTTAAAGGGTATTAAATAAATATTTAAAAAAAAACATGGGGATTTGCAGCATTTTTAAGTCTAGCCTGATGAAAGCTGACAACTGCGAGCTTGCTCCCTCAGCTGCCTAGTTTTCCCTTGGCTGGCAAAAAAAAGCATGAGCTCCGCTCTATTTTTAATTGCCTATCAAGGTAAATCTAGGTAGCTGAGGGTTGGTATTCTCAGCAGGGTGAGGGCCAATTGTTTTTGCCCCCCCCCCATGCTAAAGAATAGTAGCACACAGCCAACCCTGAAATTGGCACATTTATAAGAAGCGCCATATTCAGGCGCCTTACCAGGCTCTTTCAGCAGCCCTGGTGGTGGGTGGCACCCTGGGTAATAAGGGGTGAATACGAACTTTGTTTTACCAGCTGGTATTAAGCACGAGATTCTTAATATTAGACCCGGCCATTAAGAATCTCCAATAAAGGGTTAAAAAAAAGACACCATGCAGGGAAAAAAATACTGTATTAGAAATCAATACACAGACACGCTTAGGGACTCCATCTTTATTACTCCCCCTTACAGCCCTCCACGATCCTGATCTTCTCTCTTCTTTTTTCTACAAATGATGCAGCTCTGCTAGATCAAATAGCACGGGGACGAAGAACGCTTCTGCTGCCCGTGCTGTGTGATCACTCACTGCGAGTGGTAAGCGGTGATGTCGCCGCTGACACCGTTGCCATAGTAACCAAATGAGCGGTTACTATAGCAACGATGATCGGCGCCCATATCACCGCAGCTCCAGTATGAGCAGCACATAGAGGAGCCGTTGTGACAGCAGACCCGGTAAGCAAGGAGTTAACTCTGCTGTCACCGTGGCTCCAGTATGAGCGGCACATAGAGGACAGCAAAGTTAACTCCTTGCTTACCGGGTCTGCTGTCACCGGGGCTCCAATATGTGCCGCTCATACTGGAGCCGCGGTGACAGCAGAGTTAACTCCTTGCTTACCAGGTCTGCTGTCACAAAGGCACCTCTATGTGCTCATACTGGAACCGTGATGACATGGGCTCTGATCATTTTTGCCATAGGAACCACTTATTTGGCTACTATGGCAACGGTGTCAGCGGTCACATCACTGCTTACCACCTGCAGTCAGTGATCACACAGCACGGGGAGTGATAGCGTTCCTCCTCCCCGTGCTGTGTGATGTAGCAGAGCTGCATCATTTGTAGAAGAGAGAAGACAGAAGATAGAAAGATAGAAGACCAGGATCGAGGAGGGCTGTAAGGTGGAGTAACAAAGATGGAGTCCCTAAGCGTGTCTGTGTGTGTGGTATCTTTTTTTAACCCTTTATTGGAGATTCTTAATGGTCGGGTCTAATTTGGCTTGACATTAAAAATCTCGGGTTTAATACTAGCTGATAAAACAAAGCTGGTATTCACCCCTCAGTACCCAGAGTACCCGTCACCAGGGCTGCTGAAAGAGCCTGGTAAGGCGCTTGGAAATGGCGCATCTTCTAAATGAAGTGGCAGGGGGCTGCTATTCTTTATTTAACACCCTATAAAGCCAGGTTTGTTGCCATATACTAATAGGCGGCCCCGGAAGTAGCAGAGGGAGACCGTTAAGATCGATCGATCTATCTATCTATCTATCTATCTAGATGAAAAAACGAAAGGCAGCACTTCCTTCAAAAAATCCATGTGGGTTTTATTTGTCCTAGGACTGCAACGTTTCGGCGTACAGCCTTTTTCAAGCAGCTTGACTGCTTGAAAAAGGCTGTACGCCGAAACGTTGCAGTCCTAGGACAAATAAAACCCACATAGATTTTTTGAAGGAAGTGCTGCCTTTCGTTTTTTCATCTATATAAGTACCAGTGAAGTGGTAGGAGGGCTTTGCACCCGACTGTGTGTGACTGTGCTGTTTCGTTTTTTTGCTTTATCTATCTATCTATCTATCTATCTATCTATCTATCTATCTATCTATCTATCTCTGTCTATGGCCTCGTTCACACGCTGCATACTTGATGCGTTTTTTTACGCACATATTTGCCCCAAAAACGCATATGCGTCTGCGTTTCCCAGAAAAGTGAATTCACTTTGTGGCATTCAGACGTCGCGTAATTTTACGCAGCATTTTTGGAGCAAAAAACGCGCACGTAAAAAGATTGAACATGTCATTTCTTTCCAGTTTTTTACGTGCGTTTTTTTCCATAGGCCCCATTATAAGCACTGGGAAAAACTTGTGTAAAAAAAGCGCAATTGAAGTTTGTTCTCTCGCGCATTTTTTTACGCGTGTTTTTCCTCTTAAAAAGACGCGCATAAAAAAACGCGACAAATACGCAGCGTGTGAACGCAGCCTATATCTGTCTATCTATTCTAACTTTTACCAGCATAGGAAAGCCCATGCTACAAACTCGCACAGTGTGCTGTCTGGGTGCGAGTTTTTCTCACACCCACAGACTTTCATTGGCCTCTTGCACGTGAAACTCGCAGGCAATCGCAGCATGCTGCAGAGGGACTCACAATGTTTAACGCCAGTGTGCCTTCAACCTTATACTGGCGCACTCAGCCGGCCATCTTCCACGTGTTCAGACACAGCTTGTCTCTGCCACCATCAATACAGCAGCAATAATCAGTGTGTGATGGACCCCGACCTCACTAGACAGGAACCTTTGCCCGGGAGGTCACATGGTGTTGCACCATGATGCCACCTCTGAGGTGGGATCCATGGGTCCGGTCTCCCTGAGCCGAGCACAACCTCAGCGGGAAATCCTAGGGCAGAAGCGCAATGTCAGGGAGGCAGAACAATATATTTTATACCATCGGGGATTGAAATATTTCGGTTCTTTATCTTTGGGGGTGACAATATCCGGGTTGTTACTACATTTGTGTGATTCTCTGATGGGCTTGACCTTGTCTTATGTTCTCAATGCTAAATGATGGAACTCAAGGCCCCAAAACTGGTAGAAACCATCCCTGCAAACAGGACACAGGCGCCGCTCATCCCGGATGATTCAAGTGTCGGAGTTAACTCTTTCTACCTAAATATTCATAATATCAGAAGGAAACAAAGAGTTGCCATACATGCGATCATGACGGTCTTCTGGGGTCAGTTCTGACTTTCATCCTGCAGAGAGAAAAGGGAGGACAGGGTCAGTCACTGCCAACACGTCACACCGCAGAGCCTCAATACAGGGTCATATAGGGTCAGTCATAGCCAACACTTCACATCGCAGAGCCTCAATACAGGGTCATATAGGGCCAGTCATAGCCAACACTTCACACCACAGTGCCTCAATACAGGGTCATATAGGGCCAGTCACTGCCAACACGTCACACCGCAGTGCCTCAATACAGGGTCATATAGGGTCAGTCACTGCCAACACGTCACACCGCAGAGCCTCAATACAGGGTCATATAGGGCCAGTTATAGCCAACACTTCACACCGCAGAGCCTCAATACAGGGTCATATAGTGTCTCGTACATGACTCAATGCCAGTCAGCAGCTCTTCAGTATAAAGCCTTCTTATTTCAGTCCATTTCAATCCTCAAACTATTGTAAAGATTTTGCTATTTCTATTTGGACGGAGCTTTGTTTTGCTTCTTGTAATAAGTAATAATCATATCTATAAAGCGGCCGTCACACGCTACGATTTCTTGCCCGATATCGTTTAAGTGATCTGTTTTTGGATCGCTTAAGCGATATCGTTTTGGCATCGCTGCGTGTAATCCAGTGATTTTACTATGTAAAATCACCTGATCGTGACATCGCAGATCTGAGGTCCGGAGCTCAGATCTAGCGATGAACGATGCCACGATCTGCCTCATCGTGGTGTATAACACCACGATGAGCGATCTCCCAGCACAGAGCCTATGCTGGGAGATGGTAACTATGGTAAACGTCGGGTTACTAAGCGACGCGCGGCGCCTAGTTACCCGATGTGTACCATAGTAACGAGCGAGATCGCGGCTCCGCATCGCTGGTGAGTCTGTCTGTGTGACATCTCACCAGCGATGTGAGCGATATTGTAAGCGATTGCGCGTGCACGTGATCGCTTACAATATCGCTAGCGAGATGGTAGCGTGTGACGGCCGCTTTAGACAGCAAAATGATCAAATCACTTCCCGCAAACAAGATTTTGGGTGTTGGCCAGACATTTTCCTCTACCAATCTGGGAGAATTATTGAGGGACATTTTCGGGTGCTCGTCACTGTCTGTGCACATCCCCCACCCTTATGGATCAATCATTGAATTGAGCAGGTAAGGCTGGCTTCACATTAGCGTTTGTGTCTGCATGCTGATGGCATGCAGACACAAACGCTGTCAAAAGCAGGGACACTTTGATGTGTCCGCAGCGGATAATGTCCGCCTGCGGACACATCACTAGGGAGCCCGGCAGCCAATCGGCGCTGTCCGGGGGCGGGCCGGGGGCGGAGATCAGCGCCGGAGATCTCCGCCCCCCCCGGCCGCCGGTAAGCTCCGGGACATGTCGGCGGGGAGAACAGCTGATCTGAGAGCTGTTTGAATCTTCCCGCGCCGACACTGAGAGGAGATGTCGGCGCGGGAAGATTCAAACAGCTCTCAGATCAGCTGTTCTCCCCGCCGACATCGCTAGGAGATTACAGGCGGCGGGGAGAAGGAGGACAGCAGAGCCTCAGCTGATCTCCCGGTGGCCGTCGGTGAGCTCCTGTGACATCACCGGCGGCCACCGGGAGATTTTTCAATGGGTCCGCAGCGTTCTCCTGCGGTGTCATGCAGAGGACACTGCGGACCCATTGAAGACAATGCATTTTTTGTACGCTTGGGGACGCTTGCTGATTGTCCAAGGTCCCCAAACGCACAAAAAAACCCAACTGGCTGCGTCCCGGGTGCGGATGCTGGACACCGGAAGCAGCAGATATCGTCCGCATCCGCACCCGAACGCAGCAAACGCAGGCACCATGCGTTCCTATGTTAAACATAGGAACGCAGTGCGCATGCGTTTGACTGCGTATGGGAACGCAGCAATACGCTGCCTTCCCATACGCAAATGTGAAGCCAGCCTTACATGGACCCCCCATGGTCAGCTGATATCAGATAAAGCAGCTATGGAGGAAGGGAGCGAGGCCCTGGAGAGGCCATCACCTGATTCACAAGTTCATAAAACCGCCCATTGTTAACATCAATTCAGCAATTACTGAAGATTAAAGCCCAGAATCTCAGACAAGAAAAAGAGAGCAGTAAAAGAGGGATTATCAGCAGAGCAAATACAGAGAGCCTGGACCAAGACAATCACCTGTAATAGAGCGAGACCCCGGGGGTCAATGATTTATCTACTGCACTACACAAACAAGTGCATCACATGTGCCAGGTATACACAAGAGATACATATCAACCTAAAGCCCCATCACACATAGCGAGATCGCCGTTACATCACAGGTTTTGTGACGCCACAGCAACCTCGCTATGTTTGACACGTAGCAGTGACCGGGCCCCGCTGTGACATCGCCAATCGTGTCAGAATGGCCTGGACCATTTTTTGATCGTCAGGTTCCGGCTGGGCAGCATCGCTGTGTTTGACGCCTCGTTGGCGACTCAGATCTCAGCCACGTAGGTCTCAGTTGTCAGACAGCTGCTGTGTGACGGTCCCCACGAACGCTGAGGTCGTTATACAGGTCGCCGTATCGTTGCTGCGTCGTTCAGTAGATCTGACTGTTTGACATCTCACCAGCGATCGCTACCAGGTCGTATCGTTGTCCGGATCGCTGGAACTTCGCCAAGTGTGACGGGACCTTAAACACATGCATGCTCGCCTCAGCCAAGTGTGCATGTATTCTCTGTCACACATCTGTACTTACCAGATATTTTTTCCCACCACTTTGCTTTTAGTCCTCTGACAATATCTCCAAGATCCCAGTTCCTCATCTAAGCCCCTGTTCCTAAACCCATACCCTTCCATCCACCTCATCCTCCAGACCCCTCAGTACCCCTTTCCTCATCTATGCCCCTTTGATTACTCCAATACCTTCTTCCAAACCCCTCTGACCCCGACCATCAGGCAACTTTTACTACCATCCTCCGGGTCACACTCAACCTCAACCTCTAGGCCACTCTCAACCACAACCTCCAGGCCACTCTCAACCACAACCTCCAGGCCACTCTCAACCACAACCTCCGTCCCACTCTCAGTCCCAACTTCTGGCCCACTCTCAATCCTAATCTCCAGGCCACTCTCCACCTCAACCTCTAGGCCATTCTCAACCACAACCTCCAGGCCACTCTCAACCCCAACTTCTGGTCCACACTCAACCCTAATCTCCGGGACACTCTCAAACACAACCTCAGGCCACTCAATCTCCCAACCTCCAGGACACTCACCCACAACCTCTGTCCCACTCTCAGTCCCAACTTTCAGGCCACTCTCAACCCCAACCTCCTGGACACTCTCAAACACAACCTCCAGGACACTCTCAAACACAACCTCCAGGCTACACTCACTCCCAACTTCCAGGCCACTCTCACCCACAACCTCCGGCCCACTCTCAAACACAACCTCCAGACCTCTCTCACCCCCAAACTTTGGGTCATTCTCAACTACAGCCTCTAGACCACTCTCATCCCAACCTCCAGGCTACTGTCAACCACAACCTCCGGCCACTTTAAACCTCAACCTCTGCGCCACCCTCAAACCCAACCTCCTGGCCACTTTCTCCCAACCTCCAGGCCACTCTCACACCCAAGCTCTTGGCCACTCTCACTCCCATCCTACTGGCCACTCTCACCAACCTACAGGCATGGGCGTATCTACATTGAGGCGACATGAAGTGTCTGCCACAGGCGACGATCCCTGCTGGTAGACAGGGGGCGGCAACTGCGGGGGTGCCCGGTGATATCGCAGCCCCCTGCAGATGCCACTCCCGCTCCTATAGTTCTGGCCACCGCTGCAGCCACATTCTCCCGGGTATCGGCTGCTCTCTGAGTCTGCACACAGGGTGTGGGAGCAGTGACATCATCAGTCAGCGCCGGCACCCCACAGTGCAGAGACTCAGAGAGGAGACCTGGAGCAGCCAGTGAAGATTGAGGAGAGAGTGAGTATTTACTTTATTTGTTTTTTATCTATGAGTACAGTGGGATCCTATTGAACACTATGTCATGTGAATAGTATAGGAGCACTTTGGGGGTGCATCATACTATATGGAAGAGTTTGGGGGTGCATTATACTATATGGAGGAGCTTGGGAGTGCATTATACTGTATGGAGGACTATGAGGGGTGTATTATACTATATGGAAGAGTTTGGGGTGCATTATACTATAGGGAGGACTGTGTAGGAGCATTATAATATATGGAGTTGTTTGAGGGTGCATTATTCTATATGGAGGACTGTGGGGGTGTATAATACTATATAGAGGACTAGGTGGGAGCATTATACTATATGGAAGACTGCGGGGGTGCATTATAATATATGGAGAACTATGGGGAGCATTATACTATATGGAAGACTGTGGGGTGCATTATTTTATATGAAGGACTGGGGGAGTGCATTATGGTATATGGAGGATTTTGGGGGTGCATTATACTATATGGAGGACTATGTAGGAGCATTATACTATACGGAGGACTGTGGGGGTGCTTAATATTATATGGAGGAATTTAGGGGTGCAATATACTATATGGAGGACTGTGGGGGTGCATTATACTATATGGAGGAGTTTGGGGGTGCATTATACTATATGGAGGACTATGTTGGAGCATTCTACTATATGGAGGACTGTGTGGGTGCATTATTCTATATGGAGGACTATGGGGGTGCATTATACTATATGGAGGATTATGGAGGTGCATTATTCTATATGGAGGACTGTGGGGGTGCATTATTCTATATAGAGGACTGTGGGGGTGCATTATACTATATGGAGGACTTTGGAGGTGCATTATTCTATATGGAGGACTGTGGGGGTACATTATACTATATGGAGGTCTTTGGAGGTGCATTATTCTATATGGAGGACTGTGGAGGTGCATTATTCTATATGGAGGACTGTGGAGGTGCATTATTCTATATGGAGGACTGTGGGGGTGCATTATACTATATGGAGGACTGTGGAGGTGCATTATTCTATATGGAGGACTGTG
Source organism: Allobates femoralis (assembly GCA_033576535.1). Lineage (NCBI taxonomy): Eukaryota > Metazoa > Chordata > Amphibia > Anura > Aromobatidae > Allobates > Allobates femoralis. The sequence continues at coordinate 4,357,913 of JARQOC010000011.1, forward strand.
GAGGTGCATTATTCTATTATTTTTTTGGGGGGCTCAATTAGAACTTCTGTTACGGGGCCCCATGTTTTTTCTGTACGCCCCTGGTGCAGGATGCATTGTCTCTCTGCTGCAGGTCTGATTGTCCATAACTTAGGGTGCTTTCACACAGCGTTTTTCTGTGATCCGCACAGCGGGTCAAATCGGACCGAATTGGATCCAACCTGATCCGCACCTAATAACATGGGGGCCTATGGAGAGCGGGTCCGAGGAAACAGCTCATGTCTCCTCGGACCCGATGTTAGTGCACTGAGCATGCTCAGTACACTAAAATCACTCTGTGCAATCTAATATCACTTCTGCAATGTATATTCATACATTGCAGAAGTGACATCTAGTGAAAATAAAGAGTTAAAAATAAAAAAAGCTTTATTCTCACCTCTCCACGATCCAGCGATGCCTTCAGCGCTCGGCTCTATACTTCTAGGACCTGGCGTCACAGTGCAGTCACATGACCGGTTACCGCGGTAAGCGGTCATGTGACTATGACATCACGCCAGGTCCTGTGCATCAGAAGAAGAGAAGCTGGAAGCACCGCGGGTGTCATGGAGAGGTTAGAATAAAGAATTTATTTATTTTTTCAGGTCTGGAAAGAGGGGGACAAAGAGGGGACCAAGAGGGGGACAAAGAGGGGACCAAGAGGGGGACAAAGAGGGGTCCAAGAGGGGGACAAAGAGGGGTCCAAAGAGGGGAGACAGAGGGGAACAAAGAGGGGACCAAGAGGAGGACAAAGAGGGGTCCAAAGAGGGGAGACAGAGGGGACAAAGAGGGAGCAGCGAGAGGAGGGGGACGAGGTGACAGGAGGGAGAGAGGAGGGGGACGAGGTGACAGTAGGGAGAGAGGAGGGGGACGAGGTGACAGGAGGAGCAGGGAGAGGATCCAAACTGATGCTGCAAAATATCGGAATCGGATGCCTATTTGGCATCCAATTGCAAGCATCAGTTTGGATCAGTTGCTGTCCGAGGGGAGCTGCAAAAAGTCTGATCCCTTCGGACAGCACAAAAACGCTGTGTGAAAGCTGCCTTACACACCAGGTCCAGTACTGCCCCTCAGTACATACAGGCATCCAGCCATGTTTCTCCCGAGCGGTGGGTGGTCAGTGGCGCTCATCCCCCTTCCCACTTCCACATCCCTCACTCAACCCAATTGGAAGGCCCCTGCAATTAGCTCCAGGCAGCCCCTGCAATTAGCTCTGGACAGCCCCGTGTGCGGCACTTGTGATTGGCTAAATATTTTAGGAGAAGTAGGCGTGGTCTGTTGGAGGAGAAGCGCCATTTTACCAGCTTAGGGCAGTGGCGGCTTGTTGCTGCTCAGGCCGTTGATAACTGTGGTGTGTGGACGATGCTGCATGGTGGACATATCTGACTAGTCAGTGCCAGGCAGTGGCCACATTGGAGCTGCCCAGAGTTTGGTAGGCGTGTGCCAGAGGTTGGTAATCAGTGCTGCCTCCTGTGCTATAAGGATGCAGGACTGTGTCTGCCTACAGGAGCACTGCTCTGCCGCCATCACTGTGTGTCTGTATACTTGTGCCATCCCGCCATTGCCATTGATGATCCTTGTTCTGGAGTCTTCTGTGTGGTTCTTGTATATGTGTGTGATGGCGCTGTCATACTTTTGTTTGGACATCTCTTTTTCTATTTCTCTAAATTAAAATGTCCACTACTGTGCTCATTTCTACAGGATAGATACAGATCTGTGTGCACCAGATTTATTTTTACCAAGTAAGAACATTTACTAGTGGGAGGGGGGGGCGTTTTGAAGTTTGCCTCAGGCAGCACAGAGGCTAGGTTCACCCCTGCCTACAGGCCACTCTCACTTTCAACCACCAGGCCACTCTCACTCCCAGTTTCTGGGCCACTCTCACTCCCAACCACTGGGCCACTTTCACTCCCAACCTTCAGGCAACGCTCATCCATAACCTCCAGGACACTCTCAAACACAACCTCCAGGCCACTCTCACCCCAACTTCCAGGCCTCTTTCACCTCCAACCTTTAGGTCATTCTCAACCACAGCCTCTAGGCCACTCTCATCCCAACAACTGGGCCACTCTCACCTCCAAGTTCCCGGCCACTTTCACCCCCACCCCCAAGGCCATTCTCAACAACAACCTCCATGCCACTCTCACCCCAACGTCCAGGGCACTTTCACCCCAAACCTTTAGGTCACTCTCCACCACAGCCTCTAGGCCACTCTCATCCCAACCTTGGGGCCACTCTCAAACCCAACCTTGGGGCCACTCTCACCACCAATCTCCTGGTCAATGTCAACCACATGCTCCAGACTACTCTCACCCCAACGTCCGGGCCACTTTCACTCCCAAATTCTAGGCCACTCTCAACCACAGCCTCCAGGCCACTCTCATCCCAACTTTTAGGCCACTATCGCCAGAACTTTCAGGCCATGTTCACCCTCAATATCTAGGCCACTCTCAACCACAGCCTCCTGGGCCAATCTCATCCCAACCTCCAGGCCACTCTCAACCCTAACCTCCAGCTATTTTAAGCTCCAACCTCCGGGCCACCCTCAAACCCAACCTTCAAGCCACTTTCAACTCCAACCTCCTGGCCACTCTCCCCCCCAAAACTTCCAGACCACTCTCACCCCCAACCTCCTGGCCACTCTCACTCCCATCCTCCTAGCCACTCACACCCCCAACCTCCTGGCCACTCTCACTCCCATCCTCCTGGCCACTCTCACCCCCAACCTACAGGCCACTCTTACTTTCAACCTCTGAGCCACTCTCACTCCCAATTTCTGGGCCACTCTCACTCCCAATTTCTGGGCCACTCTCACTCCCAATTTCTGGGCCACTCTCACTCCCAAGCACTGGGCCATTTTCACTCCCAACCTTCAGGCAACTCTCACCCATAACCTCCAGGACACTCTCAAACACAACTTCCAAGCCACTCTCACCCCAACGTCCAGGCCACTTTCACCCCCAACCTTTTGGCCACTCTCAACCCAACAACTGGGCCACCTCACCCCTAGGTTCCCGGCCACTTTCATCCCCACCCCCAAGGCCACTCTCAACCACAACCTCCGGGCCACTGTCACCCAACGTCCAGGCCAATTTCACCCCAAACCTTTAGGTCACTCTCCACCACAGCCTCTAGGCCACTCTCATCCCAACCTCCAGGCAACTCTCAACTACAACCTCTGGCCCATTCTCAACCTAACCTCAAGGCCACTCTAAAACCCAACCTCCAGGCCACTCTCACCCCAACTTCCAGGCCACTTTCACCCCCAACCTTTAGGTTACTCTCCACCACAGCCTTTAGGCCGCTCTCATCCCAACCTCGGGGCCACTCTCAACCACAACCTCGGGGCCACTCTCAAACTCAACCTCCAGGCCACTCTCAACTCCAACCTCCAGGCCGCTCTGAACCCCAACCTCCTGGCCACTCTCAACGACATCCTCCAGGCCACTCTCACCCCAAATACCGGGCTACTTTCACTCCCAACCTCTAGGCCACTCTCATCCCAACTTCAAGGCCACTCTCACCCCCAACCTCCGTCCCACTCTCACCCCCAACCTCCAGGCCACTCTCACCCCCAACCTCCAGGCCACTCTCACCCCCAACCTCCAGGCCACTCTCAACCACATCCTCCAGGCTACTTTCACCCCAACTTCCAGGTTACATTCACTCCCAACCTTGAGGCCACTCTCATCCCAACCTCAAAGCCATTCTCGAACACAACCTCCGGCCCACTCTCAACCCTAACCTCCTGGCCACTCTACCCCCAACCTCCTGGCCACTCTCACCCCCAACCTCCAGTCCACTCTCATCCCCATTTTCCAGCCAACTCTACATTCACTCCCAACCTTGAGGCCACTCTCATCCCAACCTCAAGGCCATTCTCGAACACAACCTCCGGCCCACTCTCAACCCTAACCTCCAGGCCACTCTCACCCCCAACCTCCTGGCCACTCTCACCCCCAACTTCCTGGCCACTCTCACCCCCAACCTCCAGGCCACTCTCACCCCCAACCTCCAGGCCACTCCCACCCCCAACCTCCAGGCCACTCCCACCCCCAACCTCCAGGCCACTCTCACCCCCAACCTCCTGGCCACTCTCACCTCCAACCTCCTGGCCACTCTCGCCCCCAACCTCCAGGCCACTCTCAACCACATCCTTCTGGCCACTCTCACCCCCAACCTCCAGGCCACTCTCAACCACATCCTCCTGGCCACTCTCACCCCCAACCTCCAGGCCACTCTCAACCACATCCTCCAGGCTACTCTCACCCCAACTTCCAGGTTACATTCACTCCCAACCTTGAGGCCACTCTCATCCCAACCTCAAGGCCATTCTCGAACACAACCTCTGGCCCACTCTCAACCCTAACCTCCGGGCCACTCTCACTCTCAACCACTGGGCCACTCTCACTCGCAACCTCCAGGCCACTCACACTCCCAACCACTGAGCTACTTTCACTCCCAACCACTGGGCCACTTTCACTCCCAATCTCCAGGCCTCTCTCACCCCAACCACCTAGTCACTCTCACTCTCAACCACCGAGCCAGTCCCGAGAAGACAAACTACATAGGTATCTATAAAATGAGAATGCGCATAGGGTCTTATCCTCAATAGGAATCAAATCCCATACAGTATGAAAACTGCTCACCTGATTTAGTTGTGAAGCCCACAACCAGCTTGATCGCTCAAACACAGCAGCCGCAGCCGAGACCACACTTCCACAACGTGGGGGTGAAACTCTATCAGGGACCAAGTGTCTTTCGGTCCGCACCGCTGCTCCAATGAGTATCAAAAAACACTGGAGTGCTTTGAAACAAGGCATCTTCAGTTTTATTTTCCAACGCGTTTCGGAGCCAACACCCAGCTCCTTCCTCAGGTCATTCCCTGAGGAAGGAGCTGGGTGTTAGCTCCGAAACGCGTTGGAAAATAAAACTGAAGATACCTTGTTTCAAAGCACTCCAGTGTTTTTTGATACTCATTGGAGCAGCGGCGCGGACTGAAAGACACTTGGTCCCTGATAAACTACATAGGTGTCCTGCAAGATAAGAAGATGAACCACAGAGGTGTCCTGCAAGATGACAAGAAGCCAGACCACAGAGGTGTCCTGCAAGATGAGGTGAAGACGAACCACAGAGGTGTCCTGCAAGATAAGGAGAAGACACACCACAGAGGTGTCCTGCAAGATAAGGAGAAGACACACCACAGAGGTGTCCTGCAAGATAAGGAGAAGACACACCACAGAGGTGTCCTGCAAGATAAGGAGAAGACACACCACAGAGGTGTCCTGCAAGATAAGGAGAAGACACACCACAGAGGTGTCCTGCAAGATGAGAAGACAAACCACAGAGGTGTCCTGCAAGATAAGGAGAAGACAAACCACAAAGGTGTCCTGCAAGATCAGCTGCCTTGTATATGGCCGACCACCTAAGTGCCAACTTCGAAGGCACAGTTTTAAAATGAATATTCAACCCCAAACCTCCAAACTACTACCCCCATCAGTCAGAGACAAGTTATACCTGATGTGCAAGTCTCATCTAAATTAGCGCATTACAGTTGGGGGCTCCTCTGTATTAGGAAATATTACAGGGGGGCCCCTCTATATTAAGACACGTTATGAGTGGGGGCCCTTCAATATTAGTACACGTTACAGGTGGGGGCCCCTCTATATTACGACATGCTACAGGCGGGGGCCTTTCTATATTAGAACACATTACAGGCAGGGCCCCTCTGTATTAGGACACGTTACAGGCGGGGGCCCCTCTATATTAGGACACGTTACAGGCGGGGACCCCTCTATATTAGGACACGTTACAGGCGGGGGCCCCTCTATATCAGGACACGTTACAGGCGGGGGCCCCTCTATATCAGGACACATTACAGGCGGGGGCCCCTCTATATCAGGACACGTTACAGGCGGGGGCCCCTCTATATTAGGACACGTTACAGGCGGGGGCCCCTCTATATTAGGACACGTTACAGGCGGGGGCCCCTCTATATGAGGACACGTTACAGGCGGGTGCCCCTCTATATCAGGAGACGTTACAGGCGGGGGCCCCTCTATATGAGGACATGTTACTGGCGGGGGCCCCTCTATATGAGGACACGTTACAGGCGGGGGCCCCTCTATATCAGGACACGTTACAGGGGGGGCCCCTCTATATCAGGACACGTTACAGGCGGGGGCCCCTCTATATTAGGACACGTTACAGGCGGGGGCCCCTCTATATCAGGACACGTTACAGGCGGGGGCCCCTCTATATTAGGACACGTTACAGGCGGGGGCCCCTCTATATCAGGACACGTTACAGGCGGGGGCCCCTCTATATGAGGACACGTTACAGGCGGGGGCCCCTCTATATCACGACACGTTACAGGCGGGGGCCCCTCTATATTAGGACACGTTACAGGCGGGGGCCCCTCTATATTAGGACACGTTACAGGCGGGGCCCCTCTATATCAGGACACGTTACAGGCGGGGGCCCCTCTATATCAGGACACGTTACAGGCGGGGGCCCCTCTATATGAGGACACGTTACAGGCGGGGGCCCCTCTATATAGGGACACGTTACAGGCGGGGGCCCCTCTATATCAGGACACGTTACAGGCGGGGGCCCCTCTATATTAGGACACGTTACAGGCGGGGGCCCCTCTATATTAGGACACGTTACAGGCGGGGGCCCCTCTATATCAGGACACGTTACAGGCGGGGGCCCCTCTATATTAGGACACGTTACAGGCGGGGGCCCCTCTATATCAGGACACGTTACAGGCGGGGGCCCCTCTATATCAGGACACGTTACAGGCGGGGGCCCCTCTATATTAGGACACGTTACAGGCGGGGCCCCTCTATATTAGGACACGTTACAGGCGGGGGCCCCTCTATATGAGGACACGTTACAGGCGGGGGCCCCTCTATATTAGGACACGTTACAGCCTGGGGCTCCTCTATATCAGGACACGTTACAGGCGGGGGCCCCTCTATATTAGGACCTGTTACAGGCGGGGACCCCTCTATATTAGGACACGTTACAGGCGGGGGCCCCTCTATATCAGGACACGTTACAGGCGGGGGCCCCTCTATATCAGGACACATTACAGGCGGGGGCCCCTCTATATCAGGACACGTTACAGGCGGGGGCCCCTCTATATTAGGACACATTACAGGCGGGGCCCCTCTATATTAGGACACGTTACAGGCGGGGGCCCCTCTATATGAGGACACGTTACAGGCGGGGGCCCCTCTATATCAGGAGACATTACAGGCGGGGGCCCCTCTATATGAGGACATGTTACTGGCGGGGGCCCCTCTATATGAGGACACGTTACAGGCGGGGGCCCCTCTATATCAGGACACGTTACAGGCGGGGGCCCCTCTATATGAGGACACGTTACAGGCGGGGGCCCCTCTATATGAGGACACGTTACAGGCGGGGGCCCCTCTATATTAGGACATGTTACAGGCGGGGGCCCCTCTATATCAGGACACGTTACAGGCGGGGGCCCCTCTATATTAGGACACGTTACAGGCGGGGGCCCCTCTATATCAGGACACGTTACAGGCGGGGGCCCCTCTATATGAGGACACGTTACAGGCGGGGGCCCCTCTATATCACGACACGTTACAGGCGGGGGCCCCTCTATATTAGGACACGTTACAGGCGGGGGCCCCTCTATATTAGGACACGTTACAGGCGGGGGCCCCTCTATATCAGGACACGTTACAGGCGGGGGCCCCTCTATATCAGGACACGTTACAGGCGGGGGCCCCTCTATATGAGGACACGTTACAGGCGGGGGCCCCTCTATATGAGGACACGTTACAGGCGGGGGCCCCTCTATATCAGGACACGTTACAGGCGGGGGCCCCTCTATATTAGGACACGTTACAGGCGGGGGCCCCTCTATATTAGGACACGTTACAGGCGGGGGCCCCTCTATATCAGGACACGTTACAGGCGGGGGCCCCTCTATATTAGGACACGTTACAGGCGGGGGCCCCTCTATATCAGGACACGTTACAGGCGGGGCCCCTCTATATTAGGACACGTTACAGGCGGGGGCCCCTCTATATCAGGACACGTTACAGGCGGGGGCCCCTCTATATTAGGACACGTTACAGGCGGGGGCCCCTCTATATTAGGACACGTTACAGGCGGGGGCCCCTCAGACTGTACCTCGCTCCTCGCGCTCCTGTGGTTGCCCTGGTAACGCCGTTGTCCGCTGTCCCGCGCGTCTTACGTGTCGCTTGTGGGCAGGACTTGTGTGATTGACGTGACTCTGTGGCCAATCAGCGTGTAGTGGGCGTGTTGTTATATAAGCGCTGAGTGTCGCCGGCGGAGCGCAGTCTCCGGTCCGGGCTGTGTCGTGCGCTGGGTTCGGGCTCCGCGGTGACAGGAGGGGCCCCGCTGCTGTAGGAGACACTATGTCCCGGGGAGTCCGCTCCTGTTAGAGGCTCCGCGGTGCTCGGGGGCTCCGGATCGTGTCCGCTCCTGGTCCGCTGCAGTCATCAGCGCGGCTGAAATGCTCATTGCCTCACGCCTGAACACTACAACCAGCCCGGAGGAGGCTACTGCGTGGTCCTGACAGGGCCCGATGAGAGAGGGAGGGAGGAGGCGAGAAGAGGGGAGAGGCCGAGAGGAGAGGAGGGCCCGAGAGGAGGGGAGAGAGGGACCGGAGAGGAGAGAGAGGAGGGCCCGGAGGAGGAGAGAGGGGAGAGGGCCCCGAGAGAGAGAGAGGGGCCCGGAGAGAGAGAGAGGGGAGAGGGGCCCGAGAGAGAGAGGGCCCGGAGAGGAGAGAGAGAGAGGGACCGGAGAGGAGAGAGGGGCCCGAGAGGAGAGGGAGGAGAGAGGGGAGAGAGGGCCCCGGAGGAGGGGAGAGAGGGGCGAGGGGGGAGAGAGGGCCGAGAGGAGGGAGAGAGGGGCCGGAGAGAGAGGGGCCCGGAGAGGAGGGAGAGGGAGAGAGCGAGGGGCCCGGAGAGGAGAGAGAGAGGGCCCGAGAGAGGGGAGAGGGGCCCGAGAGAGAGAGGGGCTCGGAGAGGAGAGAAAGGAGAGGGGCCCGAGAGAGGAGAGAGAGAGGGGCCCGAGAGGAGGGAGAGAGGAGAGACGGGGCCCGAGAGAGGGGGAGAGAGAGAGGGACCCGGAGAGAGAGGGGAGAGGGGCCGGGAGAGGGGAGAGAGAGGGGCCAGAGAGGAGAGAGAGAGGGGCCCGGAGAGGAGAGAGAGGGGACCGGAGAGGAGAGAGGGGCCCGGAGAGGAGGGGAGAGAGAGGGGCCCGGAGAGGAGGGGGGAGAGAGAGGGAAAGGGGCCCGGAGAGAGGAGAGAGAGGGGCCGGAGAGGAGGAGAGGAGAGGGGCCCGGAGAGGAGAGAGAGAGGGAGAGAGGGGAGAGGGGGCCCGAGAGGAGGAGGAGAGAGAGGGGCTCGGAGAGGAGAGAGAGAGAGGAAGGAGAGCGAGGGGCCCGGAGAGGTGAGAGAGGGAGGGAGAGGGGCCCGAGAGGAGGGAGGAGAGAGGGCCCGGAGAGGAGAGAGAGGGGCCCGGAGAGGAGAGAGAGGGGACCGGAGAGGAGGGAGGGGCCCGGAGAGGAGGGGAGAGAGGGGCCCGAGAGAGAGAGAGGGGCCCGGAGAGAGAGAGAGAGGGGAGAGGGGCCACGAGAGGAGAGGGGCCCGGAGAGGAGAGAGAGAGGGGACCGGAGAGGAGAGAAGGGCCCGGAGAGGAGGAGAGGGGAGAGGGGCCCGAGAGGAGGGGAGAGAGGGGCCCGGAGAGGAGGGAGGAGAGGGGCCCAGAGAGGAGAGGAGGAGGAGGAGAGAGTGAGGGGCCCGGAGAGGAGAGAGAGAGGGGCCCGAGAGAGGGGAGAGGGGCCCGGAGGAGGAGAGAGGGGCCTGGAGAGAGGAGAGGGGCCCCGAGAGGAGGAGAGAGAGAAGGGGCCCGGAGAGGAGGGAGAGAGGAGAGACAGGGGCCCGAGAGAGGGGAGAGGGGCCCGAGAGAGAGAGGGACCCGGAGAGAGAGAGAGGAGGGAGAGAGAGGGGGCCCGGAGAGGGGAGAGAGAGGGGCCCGGAGAGGAGGGGAGAGAGGGGCCCGGAGAGGAGAGAGAGGGGACCGGAGAGGAGAGAGGGGACCGGAGAGGAGAGAGGGGACCGGAGAGGAGGGGAGAGAGAGGCCCAGAGAGGAGGGGAGAGGAGAGAGGGGCCGGAGAGGAGGGGAGAGAGAGGGGCCCGGAGAGGAGAGGAGGGGAGAGAGAGGGGCCCGGAGAGGAGGGGGGAGAGAGAGGGAAAGGGGCCCGGAGAGGAGGAGAGAGAGGGGCCCGGAGAGGAGGAGAGAGAGGGGCCCAGAGAGGAGGAGAGAGAGAGAAGGGCTCGTAGAGGAGGGGGGAGAGAGAGGGAAAGGGGCCCGGAGAGGAGGGAGGGGTGAGGAGAGGGAGAGGGGCCCGGAGAGGAGGGGAGAGAGAGGGGTCTGGAGAGGAGGGAGGGAGACAGGGGCCTGGAGAGGAGGAGGGAGACAGGGGCCCGGAGAGGAGGGAAGAGAGAGAGGGGACCGTGGAGGAGGAGAGAGAGAGAGAGGGGACCGTGGAGGAGGAGAGAGAGAGGGGGGCCCGGAGAGGAGGAGAGAGAGAGGGGCCCGGAGAGGAGGAGAGAGAGGGGCCGGAGGGGAGGAGAGAGAGAGGGGCCCGGAGGGGAGGGGAGAAAAAGGGGCCCGGAGAGGAGAAGGGAGAGAGAGGGGCCAGAGAGGAGAAGGGAGAGAGAGGGGCCCGGAGAGGAGGAGAGAGAGAGGGGCCCGGAGAGGAGGAGAGAGAGGGGCCCGGAGGGGAGGGGAGAGAGAGAGGGGCCCGGAGGGGAGAAAAAGGGGCCCGGAGAGGAGAAGGGAGAGAGAGGGGCCCGGAGAGGAGAAGGGAGAGAGAGGGGCCCGGAGAGGAGGGGAGAGAGAGGGGCCCGGAGAGGAGGGGAGAGAGAGAGGGGCCCGGAGAGGGGGGGGGGAGAGAGAGGGGCCAAGAGAGGAGAGCGAGAGGGGCCCTGCAGAGGAGAGCGAGAGGGGCCCAGAGAGGAGAGAGAGAGGGGCCCGGAGAAGGGGGGTGAGGGGCCCTGGTGAGGAGAGAGGGTCCCGGAGAGAAAAGAGAGTGAGGGGCCCGGAGACGGGGAGAGAGTGGCCCTGGAAAGGAGAGAGAGGGACCCTGGAGAGGGGGGGTGAGGAGCCCTGGAGAGGAGAGAGAGGGGCCCTGGGAAGAGGGTTGGGAGGGTGGAGATCTTGGGAGAGGGAGTTCCTGGGGGGGGGTCCTCTGCAGGGGGAGGCTTCAACTTTGCTTTTTCTCTTAGTAAGTTTTGTAACTGTGTTATAAGGTAAAAGCTTATAATCATCTAATACTTCTCACAGCTGAAGACGGGTTACAGTGTGTCAATGCAGATTGGTGCAAGTAAGGCTTTGTGCACACACTGTTTTTTTCCTGCGTTTTTACCATGGTTTTCTGCTAATACTAGAAACCTGTACAGATTTTGCTGTGTTTTTGGCCGCAGCAAATCGCCCTGTGTGCACATCCCCTAAGGAAGGTTGTATTCACTGACTGCAAAGTGAGGAAGCAGAGGACAGAGCTCCCCAAAAAGCCTGTGATGACCTGTGTATGGGGTCCAGAGCTGGCAGCCTGCACCTCTGTATGGCGTTTGGCGCTGGTAGCCTGCACCTCTGTATGGGGTCCGGAGCCGGCAGCCTGCCCCTCTGTGTGGTGTTTGGCGCTGGTAGCGTGCCCCTCTGTATGGGGTCCGGAGCCGGCAGCCTGCCCCTCTGTATGGGGTACGAAGCTGCCATGATGGTCATTGGATTGACCGCTGTTCACACAGTCATCACTGCACAGCAACTTTGGTCAAAACAATCTAACTGAACGGCTGCTGTGACCCGGCTGCTGTTTATTGACTTTGTATGGGCGACTAATGTCACAATGTAACGTCCCATCGCCCCGGTCCTACAGACGATTGTGGCGCCTCAAGCTGCATCACCACGTCTGAATCTTCTCTGCTGTCGGGATCCTCTTTGCAGCTCCAGACATTTGAGCATTTTTTATTATTTTTTTTTACTTCAGCATTTTAAAACTGTTTGGGAAATAAAAAGTTCATGATGTTTTACTTTGAAGCGAATCCTGAAGGAAAACTGTTCAGACGAGACACTGACCAATCAGAAGGCTGCAAATCATTCAGGAATAAATCTCCCCCCAAAAAAGTATCATTTCTGCTTGAAAAAAATTGTTGTCTTTGCTTAAAAAAAACCCACGTGCTAAATCCCTTCCCCCTCAGTCCCATGTGTCATTGATAGCAGGGACAGTCTGTGGATGACCGGCAGCCCCTCGTTATCGGCCCCTAGAATAAACCCTGATAGATGTGTCATCTTGATTGTGGTGACTGTATCATAGAGATGGGGACCCTGACCCGCCTGAGCAAATACATAAATCTACGGGTTATCGGGCCCAGATGTCCAGGGGTCAATAGGGCAGGTTTGTCCAACAAACATGGAGTCTATAGATTACACCAACAAACATGGAGTCTATAGATTACACCAACAAACATGGAGTCTATAGATTACGCCAACAAACATGGAGTCTATAGATTATGCCATGAACGTTGCTCCTGGGGGGCTGCAGTGTGTGAACTGGGGGAACACTGAACTTGTCATGATGTCTCTGCTCATGAAGAGTTTCCTAGAAATCAAATCTGAAGAATCCGGGAAGCTCAGGAGACAGTCAGGGCCGTCCTCCACCGTCCTCCTCCGTCCTCCACCGTCCTCCTCCGTCCTCCTCCGTCCTCCACCGTCCTCCTCCGTCCTCCACCGTCCTCCACCGTCCTCCACCGTCCTCCACCGTCCTCCATCGTCCTCCAACGTCCTCCACCGTCCTCCTCCGTCCTCCACCGTCCTCCTCCGTCCTCCACCGTCCTCCTCTGTCCTCCACCGTCCTCCACCGTCCTCCTCTGTCCTCCACCATCCTCCTCTGTCCTCCACCGTGTTCCTCCGTCCTCCTCCGCCTGAAGCTCATTATCATTGTGAATCAGACGTCACTTGTATTGGATACATTTTATTTCGGGGTTCTTCCTCTTCTGCACTGACCCTTGTCTGCGGGATCCTGCAGGCTCATAGTTATCAGGGCTGTGGATTCCGTAACCAAACCTCCTTCTCCTCAATTTCCCTGAATCTGACTCCACGACTCCCCGGTGTCCATCACATTCCCCCTTTCTCTACCAGTTCTGCATTCTCTAATGGTAGATTTAAGTGTTCTAGCGTCTGCTATATTTACCTCTTGTGGTCGGCATCCCCCAGTCTGATGCTCTAACTGTAAAGAGCCCTTTCCTGTGTAGCCGCTGGAATCTCCTTTCCTCCATGTAATTCATGCCCCTTGGTCCCCTGTAAGGTCCTTAGACTGAATCGATCATCTACCATCCTTTGTATATAAATGAGATCTCCTCTGCTCATTTTTAAAGCTAAACTTGCCAAACTTTCCTCATAGGAGAGACCTTCCATCCAATGTAACAATCTAGTTGCCACATTTTGAACTTCCAAATCTATAATAACTAGAGCCCTAAACTGGATCCCATCTTCTAGATGTGGCCCCACAAGTGATTTATAGAGGGGGTAACAATCCCAAGGATCACAGGATCTTTCTATACACCCCAAAATCTTGTTTGCTTTTGCCAGGGCTGCCTGACATTGAGCTCGGCTTACATGGAATATCACTTATGTTTTGTAGTAAATCTGCAGTGATTGTGAATTTGCAGTTTGACCCGTCCATTCAAAAGTGTCCTATGGCATGGGACTTGGGATCTTCTTTTTTCCAGGGGCAGGGGGGATGGGGAGGGGGGTGGTTTAAAGCATTTAGTGCCATTGAGATTATCCTTACAAATTCTGGATCGTATTCTGCCACTTTAATACGTCACTGAAATATCATTCAGACTTCAGTTATTTACGTATGTGTTCTATCAGTTTTTTCTATGTGTTCTATCAGTTTTTCACCAATCAGGCACTTTTTGCCCATTATAGTGAATGGGGTTATTTGAGTGTCCGAGTGGTCTGCAAAACGTTCCGGTAACATGTCCTGATCAATCATGCAAGTCTATGGGTCAATGCAAATCATGGATAGTGCACGGATGGCATCAGTATGCAATCAATGGATGCCGTGCGGTAGGGGGACCACAGATCACGGACGTGGCCGATTCACTAGGTGCTGCGAATAATCACTGTATAGTAAGGCCCCGTTACACCTAGCGACATTCCAGCGATCCTGACAACGATACGACCTGGCAGGGATCGCTGGAATGTCGCTAAGTGGTCGCTGGTGAGATGTCACACAGGCAGATCTACTCACCGATGCGGCGACCCCGACGGTTGTTGGGATCTGTCACTGTCACGAGTGGAGCATTGAGATCATTGGGGCGCTCACTACTACGTGTCACACACAGCGATATCGCTGGCTGGGTCGCCACAATGTCACAAAACCTGTGACGTTGCTGCGATACTGTTAGCGATATCGCCACTTGTAACGGGGCCTTTAGGCCTCGTTCACACATCTGTGTTATAACATGAAGGTGAAAAAATGGTGTCAGTGTTCTGCATCCGTATATGGTTCGTGTCCGCTTTTACTATCCGTGTCTTTTAGGGATGGATCAATAAATAACTGTCAGCTTCTCTCACGGATGATACACGAGCTGTGCACTGCTGCCGTCCATGTGCTGCATGTGTTTTGCACAGACCCATAGACTTGTATTGCCTGTAATCCGCCATGCTGGAAACAAAGGGGACATAGGAATAGCACCATAGACTATAATGGGTACATAGGAATAGCACCATAGACTATAATGGGTACATACCCTGTTTCCCCGAAAATAGGGCGCCCCCGAAAGTAAGGCATACCAGGGGGTTTAATGTGCCTGCAAATATAAGGCACCCCCCGAAAATAAGGCATGTCTCTATTTTATCATAATCCGCATGCCACAGATCTGAAGATTAGGGCATACAGCTGTGACTCCTCCAGCCCGCCCCCGCTCGTGTCCTCCCGCTGCCCGTCACTGTGAGCGGTGCGCAGATGCATGTAGACCGGCATCGCTCTATTTTTCAAGCTGCCCGCCACTGAACCAGCCAATCACAGGCCAGGAACTAACCATCGGCCAATCACAGGCCAGTCTCTGATGTCAGCTTCTGGCTTGTGATTGGCTGCCCAGGCAATTCCTGGCCTGTGATTGGTTGGGACAGCAGCACTGTACACCTACAGCACCTGCTACAAGGAAATGAGAGCGGTGCCATCCTCCTTGCAGCGGTGACCACCGAGACAGCGGCGGGCACCAGGACAGCAGCAGGCAGCTCAGAGCGTCGCCGGAATGCAGCAGGGACCAGTGACAAGTGTCCCTGTCTGTGTGTATGCGCCCCTGTGTGTGTCCCTGTGTGTTTGTGTGCCCCTATGTGTGTGCCCCTGTGTATGTGTCCCTGTGTGTGTGCCCCTGTGTGTGTGCCCCTGATACCATATTTGGGGATGATGCGGTTTATTTATTGGGGGCTGCAAGGGGATGATGAAAGGTCCTTTTTTTGTTTAGCAATAAATGTGAAATCATCCAGTGATTTATAATAACTTTATTGCAAAACGTTCTTTGCATTCATGCATCTGAGCAAAAAAGGAAGCTTTCCTCATGAACAGTCCTAGCAATTGATGGTATTAAGACTTCTATACGGTAGACGGTCTCAGCTGTCATAAAGGAGGCCGTTAGAAGTGTAACTTTAAGATCTTTGTCATCTATACAGAATCTGTCACTAAACTCTCAGCTGACATGATCTGTGTACAACACTATGGCTTTGTGGGCCCCTGTGTGTGCCAGGGTCCCGAAGACACTATCCACCCTCTGCTTTGCTTCTGGTCTCAGCCACTTTCCAGTGTACACGTCTTGGTGCTTCGCCCTCATGTACTGCTCCTTGCACCACGTCTTCGTGCTTCGCTCTCATGTACTGTCCCTTGCACCACGTCTTCGTGCTTCGCCCTCATGTACTGCTCCTTGCACCACGTCTTCGTGCTTCGCCCTCATGTACTGCTCCTCACACTATGTCTTCGTGCTTCGCCCTCATGTACTGCTCCTTGCACCACGTCTTTGTGCTTCGCCCTCATGTACTGCTCCTTGCACCACGTCTTTGTGCTTCTCTCTCATGTACTGCTCCTTGCACCACGTCTTTGTGCTTCTCTCTCATGTACTGCTCCTCTCACCACGTCTTCGTGCTTCGCCCTCATGTACTGCTCCTTGCACCACGTCTTCGTGCTTCGCCCTCATGTACTGCTCCTTGCACCACGTCTTTGTGCTTCTCTCTCATGTACTGCTCCTAGCACCACGTCTTTGTGCTTCTCCCTCATGTACTGCTCCTTGCACCACGTCTTCGTGCTTCGCCCTCATGTACTGCTCCTCACACTATGTCTTCGTGCTTCGCCCTCATGTACTGCTCCTCGCACCACGTCTTCGTGCTTCGCCCTCATGTACTGCTCCTCGCACCACGTCTTTGTGCTTCTCTCTCATGTACTGCTCCTAGCACCACGTCTTTGTGCTTCTCCCTCATGTACTGCTCCTTGCACCACGTCTTCATGCTTCGCCCTCATGTACTGCTCCTCACACTATGTCTTCGTGCTTCGCCCTCATGTACTGCTCCTTGCACCACGTCTTCGTGCTTCGCCCTCATGTACTGCTCCTCGCACCACGTCTTTGTGCTTCTCCCTCATGTACTGCTCCTCGCACCACGTCTTCGTGCTTCGCCCTCATGTACTGCTCCTCGCACCACGTCTTCGTGCTTCAGCCCTCATGTACTGCTCCTCTGCACCCGTCTTCGTGCTTCGCCCTCATGTACTGCTCCTTGCCCACGTCTTCGTGCTTCGCCATCATGTACTGCTCCTTGCACCACGTCTTCGTGCTTCGCCCTCATGTACTGCTGCTTGCACCACGTCCTTTGTGCTTCCCCTCATGTACTGCTCCTCGCACCACGTCTTCGTGCTTCGCCCTCTGTACTGCTCCTCACACCACGTCTTCGTGCTTCGCCCTCGTGCACTGCTCCTCGCACACGTCTTCGTGCTTCGCCCTCGTGCACTGCTCCTCACACCCGTCTTCGTGCTTCGCCCTCTGCTACTGCCCCTCAGCACCACGTCTTCGTGCTTCGCCTCATGTACTGGTCCTCGCACCCGTCTTGTGCTTCGCCCTCATGTACTGGTCCTCTGCACCACGTCTTCGTGCTTCGCCCTCATGTACTGCTCCTCGCACCACGTCTTTGTGCTTCGCCCTCATGTACTGCTCCTCGCACCACGTCTTTCGTGCTTCGCCCTCATGTACTGCTCCTCGCACCACGTCTTTGTGCTTCGCCTCATGTACTGCTCCTTGCACCACGTCTTGTGCTTCACCCTCATGTACTGCTCCTTGCACCAGGCTGTGTAGATCGGACCCAGGCTGGTGCTGATTATTGGCAGCGTACTGGGCCGGTGCAGCTGAAGCTTGACTTTTCCATGCCTACTGCCAGATCTATTTGTGTCCTTCATCCTCCATTGAGGCTGAGGACCCTTGCCAGGCTTGTGTGTGCTGCCAATGTCTGTGTCCTGATCTAGCATGAGCTGAAATGCGTGGTGACCTCCTGTCACCTCCTGTGTCCCACAGATGAAATCTGGCTCCAACAGAGGAAGATCTGTGTGATAACCGTCCTGTGCTCGTCACCCTGTCACCGTGTAATGGCTCTTATTAATGTTTCTGACAGGAAAGGACAATAATAGAACATTGTGGTGTGATCTGGTTGAGAGCCGGCCCCTGGGGGGGTTGCGGTGACCCCAGAATCTAAGTCACCCAATAATAAACCTGGTCACATTCTGGGAAGTGAGACGTCCTTCTGTGTTCTGCTCAATATGTGCAATCTCCTGGGTCTGGATGGTTCAGGGTTTGAGCTTCAGGTTGTGGTCTTGACCTTTACAGCCACATTGTGAATTTCCAAGCCACCATCCATCCTCGCCGCAGGTTGTGTCCATAGACATTAGTACCATGTAATGTGTGTTGCAAATTCACATATACAGGTGCATCTCATGAATTAGAATATTATTTTCAGTAATTCAATACATAAAGTGAACATCATATTATATAGAGTCATTACACACAGAGGGATCTATTCATGTGTTTATTTCTGTTAATGTTGATGATTAATGAAACCCAAGGGTCATTATCTCAGAAAATTAAAGTAGGGAGGATGAAGGTCTGAGAGATAAAATATGACCTAAATAGGTGTCAGAGGCTTCACCTTGTGTGGTTGTGAGAGTCACAACCACTATAAAAACAGATCACGGCTGCTGCAGTCCCCAGCATGTGCAATAGAGTAGGGAGGATCAAGGGTTAAACACCGCGCTGCCGTTTCCACCAGACATCAAAGGTGAATATAATATTGATTTATTAGTCAATGTGTTTCTGGACTCCCTGGCCCCTTCCTCAGGACAAATCAATCTCATATTGCATGTGTCTAGGAGTCATGAAACACGATGACTAATAAATCAATATTATATTCACCCTTTGATGTCTGTGGAATACGGCAGCGCAGTATCATCATCCCTACTTTAATTTTCTGAGATAATGACCTTTGGTTCATTGGCTGTAAGCATAATCATCAACATTAACAGAAATAAAGAATGAAATAGATCCCTCTGTGTGTAATGACTCTATATAATAGATGTGTGTCACTTTATGTATTGAATTACTGAGAATAAAGTAACGTTTTGATGATCTTCTAATTCATTGATACGCTCCTGTATGTGCAGCTTGTTTTAAATGTATGGAGTTGTCCATTTTCACACCTTTGTGCCACCAAGGTCATGGTTGATGCTGGTGTGCTCTGTTGCTCTTTGTTTCCAGGGCTGAGTATTGAGATCCCATCACAGCCGTGGCCCCCTGATGCCAATCACAGGGGTCAGGGATGGCATGTCGCCCCTACAGCTCTGCCAACAAAGAACTCTGGGGTGCGTCAGCAAAGCTGTACATTCAGGCCCCCAAAACCTAAGTAGCTATGCTGTTTTCGAATGCAGACCCCCGAATAGCGAAGTGTGAGCACACAGGACCATCGCTCCAGAAGCTTTCTTTCAGTTCAGATGTGGACCAGCATTGCAAGTGATCTCCTACCCTGTGCATGCCCATGTCTTGTTGCACCCCCTCCTATGTCAGGTGCCTGTCTTGTCTTGTTTTGGGGTTTAGTTCCCAATTGTCATTTTTTTCTTATTTAACAATTTCAAGATTAAACCTTTCCTTTAACTTTCTCTTCACCTTTAACATATTGTTGCGTGTTTAGAAGTTTGTGTATCAGATTTATGTCTGACGCCCCAGAGTCAGGGAGTGCATGCCGTCCGCCCGCCCGCCTGGATTCTGCGTAATATATTCATTTTCAGCTCTTGTTTGAACCGGATTGTTCCTGACTCGCAGAGTCACATTTTGTGAAATGTTTCATTTATACATGGGCAGCCAACATCAATCTTCACAATGTTCTGGATTATACAACAAGTTATGCGGAAAGTCAACTTTCTGCTTATGTCGCAGACTTTGGAGCGTTAACGGGGAGAATAAGAGATGTAAAGCTGGGATTTTATACACTTGGGTCCAGCAGGGGATTAATGCTGTGAATGTTTCTTGTAGCATCGGATCTGCATAATGAAGTGGATTAAGTCGTTTGCTGAGTAAGGTCCCGGCTACGCCGAGCAGCAAAATGACATTTTGGGAATTTGGGCTGAGCTCTGATGAAATCATGAAATCTGCATGTATCTGGGCTTCAGGTTGTATTGGTTCAAAAACGGCTTTTTGTCCCATCTGACATCTAGAGCTCGTTTTTTCTCGGCCCCTATCTGGAGTCTTGGGGCTCGTTTTTTCTTGGCCCCTATTGGAGTCTGGGCTCGTTTTTTCTCGGCCCCATCTGGAGTCTTGGGGCTCGTTTTTTCTCGGCCCCTATCTGGAGTCTTGGGCTCGTTTTTTCTCGGCCCCTATCTGGAGTCTTGGGCTCGTTTTTTCTCGACCCTATCTGGAGTCTTGGGCTCGTTTTTTCTCGGCCCCTATCTGGAGTCTTGAGCTTGTTTTTTCTCGGCCCCTATCTGGAGTCTTGGGGCTCGTTTTTTCTCGGCCCCTATCTGGAGTCTTGGCTCGTTTTTTCTCGGCCCCTATCTGGAGTCTTGGGCTCGTTTTTTCTCGGCCCCTATCTGGAGTTTGGGCTCGTTTTTTCTCGCCCCTATCTGGAGTCTTGGGCTTCGTTTTTTCTCGACCCCTATCTGGAGTCTTGGGGCTCGTTTTTTCTCGGCCCCTATCTGGAGTCTTGGGGCTCGTTTTTTCTCTGGCCCTATCTGGAGTCTTGGGCTCGTTTTTTCTCGGCCCCTATCTGGAGTCTTGGGCTCTTTTTTCTCGGCCCCTATCTGGAGTCTTGGGGCTCGTTTTTTCTCGGCCCCTATCTGGAGTCTTGGGCTCGTTTTTTCTCGGCCCCTATCTGGAGTCTTGGGCTCGTTTTTTCTCGGCCCCTATCTGGAGTCTTGGCTCGTTTTTTCTCGGCCCCTATCTGGAGTCTTGGGCTCGTTTTTTCTCGGACCCCTATCTGGAGTCTTGGGCTCGTTTTTTCTCGACCCCTATCTGGAGTCTTGGGGCTCGTTTTTTCTCGGCCCAGTCTGGAGTCTTGGGGCTCGTTTTTTCTCGGCCCCTATCTGGAGTCTTGGGCTCGTTTTTTCTCGGCCCCTATCTGGAGTCTTGGGGCTCGTTTTTTCTCGGCCCATCTGGAGTCTTGGCTCGTTTTTTCTCGGCCCTATCTGGAGTCTTGGGCTCGTTTTTTCTCGGCCCCTATCTGGAGTCTTGGGCTCATTTTTTTCTCGGCCCCTATCTGGAGTCTTGGGCTCGTTTTTTCTCGGCCCCAGTCTGGAGTCTTGGAGCTCGTTTTTTTCTCAGACCCTATCTGAGTCTTGGCTCGTTTTTTCTCGTGCCCCTAATCTGGTTGTGTCTTGGGCTCGTTTTTTCTCGGCCCTATCTGGTGTCTTGGGCTCATTTTTCTCAGCCCCTATCTGGAGTCTTGGGCTCGTTTTTTCTCGCCCCTATCTGGAGTCTTGGGCTCGTTTTTTCTCGGCCCCTATCTGGAGTCTTGAGCTCGTTTTTTCTCAGCCCCTATCTGGAGTCTTGGGCTCGTTTTTTCTCGGCCCCTATCTGGTGTGTCTTGGGCTCGTTTTTTCTCGGCCCTATCTGGTGTCTTGGGCTCATTTTTTCTCAGCCCCTATCTGGAGTCTTGGGGCTCGTTTTTTCTCGGCCCCTATCTGGAGTCTTGGGCTCGTTTTTTCTCGGCCCCTATCTGGAGTCTTGGGCTCATTTTTTCTCGGCCCCTATCTGAAGTCCTGGGGCTTGTTTTTTCTGGACCCCTATGTGGAGTCTTGGGCTCATTTTTTCTGGACCCCTATCTGGAGTCTTGGGCTCGTTTTTTCTCGGCCCCTATCTGGAGTCTTGGGCTCATTTTTTCTTGGCCCCTATCTGAAGTCCTGGGGCTTGTTTTTTCTGGACCCCTATCTGGAGTCTTGGGCTCATTTTTTCTCGGCCCCTATCTGGAGTCTTGGGCTCATTTTTTCTTTGCCTCTTTTCTGCATTGATGACTTAGATTTAATGCTGCTGACATTGAAGGAAATTAGAAACTTATTATGACTTTTATGTGAAATAAATAACTATAATGTAAATTTCTGTTCTTAGATTTGTGTTTAGTAGAACAGAGATTTGACGCTGCTCTTTCATTCATTCTAGTGACGTCTTAACCTTACCAATTTTTAAGCAAGAGGAACATCATCCTCACCTCTCCCCTGGCGCGGATGCAAAGCCGCCCCCCTTCCAGTATGTCCTATGTGCAGCCACTTCCCCTGCTGTCAAACTGCATGAAGAGACCTTGACCTATCTCAACCAAGGTAAGTAGCCGGCGTGTCCCCCGCCGTATGCGCATTCAGTAGAGGAGCACGGTGAATACGTATCATCAATTGTCATGTTTGTTTGAAGTTAATAATTTTTGTTACACTCCTGCAGGATTTAAGCCATTTTATGCACAAGGTATTGAAGGAAATGGATGCTCACACCCTCAATGGTGGATGGGACAGAAGCCAGACTTCACGAATTTATCTCCTATGCGTCCCACTTATTGCAGTGGTGCATAGTTCTGTTCATTATAGGGGTCCACCAGCCCCTCTGTCATTCCAGCACGTCATGTGCTCATAATGTGATGTAAAATAAAGTCCAAATCGTTTCCTTTTAACGGTAGTGTTTTGG
Organism: Allobates femoralis; assembly: GCA_033576535.1. Classification (NCBI taxonomy): domain Eukaryota; kingdom Metazoa; phylum Chordata; class Amphibia; order Anura; family Aromobatidae; genus Allobates; species Allobates femoralis. The sequence goes on from JARQOC010000011.1 coordinate 4,380,196, forward strand.
CCGTACGCTCATTCCACAAATGCTGGACATTTAACAGGATTGAAGGTGCTTGTGGTTTGTATATGGGGTGCAGATCTCCTGCCTTCTGTCTGCAGTTCTTGTTAAGTGTTTGGCTCTTGCAAAAAAAAAAAGTATTGCAATTAAAAAAGTACTAAAAATGCTGGATGTCTTAAATGTTAACTATCAAGTCTGCTTGAGATACTTTAACCTCAATAGCTCTTACATTTACCACCATGTACCGCCACCACCTTTGCAGTCAGTTTATTGCTTCTTTCTATACTTACAATCATCCAGACATGAGAGACGTAATCCCGTTTTGAGAAACGTTGCAGAATCATTGTGCAATTCTGAGTTCATCTAATATCAGGAGATATTGGCCCCATATAGTGATCTGACTCAGCCGACATATTGGACCACCCATGTCCAGCAGGTTTTGCATGTCTTCACTTAGGGTACCGTTACACGTCGCAACATTGCATGCAATTTCACTTGCAATTTACTGGTTGCAGCGAACCATGGACACATTGTTACATTTGTACACGGCAACAATAGAACAATGTGTCATGATTTCACTGCAACCAGCAATTGCAAGTGAAATTGCATGCAATGTTGTGACGTGTAACGGTACCTTTATATGATCAGATTCACAAGTCTTTGTTCCATTTCTTGTAAAATGTAACATTAAATCTGCTCCGCTCCACATCAGGGCTGTAATAATCTGTCCTTCCCATAATGTGTGATGTCTGGGTGCTGCTTTCTGCATTGTATATGTGTGCCTGTGCTTCACCGTCCCTCTTTCCTCTGCTTTATAAACCATTTCCGTGGAGTTGTGTCTTCATTTTGTGTGAATGCTGCACCTGTCTCCCCTCCAGCTGCTCGTCTATCTAATGCACCATTGTAACGAAGCTGCTGCGGCAGAGCTGATCCCTAAAGCTACAAGTCAACCTGATGTTCTGCACAACCTTTCAGCGTTGGAAGCCGCCGCTGACAGATTAAATCTTCAATGGTTCATGTGTTATGTCTTACTTAACCTTTAGCCAATATCAACATAAAATAACTTGTAACCGCCGAAGCTCTTTGTAATCTTCAATCTTAAACATCCTGTATTAAATATCGATACTTTGTATACGACACACTTGTGTCTAGAATCCCTCGATGTGGGCAGGCTGAGGAGCCGGTAAAACAATACTAGTCTAAAGCCACATTGTAACTGAGGCCATCACGTTGCTAATAGGGCTTCACTTTAGGACATTACTGACTATAGATGGATCCCAAGAAGAAGAGTTCCCATATTGTGTGAAGCTTATCCCACCTATCCTAACAAGTAGTAGATGTAAAAATTATGATAAAGGGTATTCCCGTCTCCAATATCCCATCCTAACATGTAGTCGATGTAAGGCCGGAGCTCCACTTGCGAGAGGCTCTCACTCTGTCACATTGTATCCCCTGGATCGCGGAGCTGAATGTTTTTCTATGTAGCTCCACACTCCGGTCTGGAGAGCGAGAAGGCGTGCCGGGGGATGCGATGCAAGAGACATGCAAGTTTCTGCAAGTAAAGTCCCGGCCTAATAATAACATTAGCAAATCCCTCCAATTAGAAATGTAGTATAGTTCTGATTAGCTATGTCACTAACCTCATGTGCAGGGGATTACAACATCTAGGGTTTCCATGGTTACAACCACTCACAGTTATTTTGTTGCCAGTGGTCGTACTACCTGTACGCTGATGACAGTCAGATCTACCTCTCTGGCCCAGACGTCACCTCTCTGCTGTCCAGAATCCCGGAGTGTCTATCAGCCATATCCTCCTCCTCCTCCTCTCTGCTGTCCAGAATCCGGAGTGTCTATCAGCCATTCCTCCTCCTTCTCCTCTCTGCTGTCCAGAATCCCGGAGTGTCTATCAGCCATATCCTCCTTCTCCTCTCACTTCCTAAAACTCAATGTAGACAAAACCGACCTCATCATCTTTCCTCCATCTCATGTATCTTCCTCACCCCGATCTATCCATTATGGTAAATGGCATAACGATCTCTCCCGCACCCAAAATTCCACTGCCTCGGAATAACTCTCGACTCTGCCCTGTCCTTCAAACCGCGTCATTCAAAAGTCAAAATATTTCCAGAATCCGTCCTTTCCTCAGCCCTCAATCTATTACAATTTTTCTACACGCCCTCATCATCTCCGCCTTGATTACTGCAACCTTCTCCTCTGTGGCCTCCCTGATAACACTCTTGGCCTCTCCAGTCTGTCCTTAACTCTGCTGCCCGACTAATCCACCTCTCTTCTCCCCTTTTCTCCCTTCTGATAATCCCTCCATTGGCTCCCTAACCCTCAACAAATCAAGTTCAAGCTACTAACACTGACCTACAAAGCCGTCCATAATCTGTCTCCTCCCTATATCTCCTAACTAATCTCCCAATCTCTTCCCTCACGTAATCTTTGATCCTCCCAAGACCTCCTCCTCTCGTCCACTGTTATCCTTTCCTCACACAACCACCTCCAAGATTTCTCCCAATATCCCATCCACTGGAATTCTGCCCCAACACGTCCGATTATCCACTACACTCGGATCCTTCAGACAGAACCTGAAAACCCATCTCTGCAGGAAAGCTACAGCCTGCAATGACCGAGCCGCCACCACCACATTGGAGCTGCTCACCACCGGAGCTGCTGCCTCACCAAAACCGGAGCTGCCGCCTCACCAAACCGGAGCTGCCGCACCCCAACCTTCTGTCTCCTCCCCATTATCCTGTAGAATGTAAGTCCGCAAGGGCAGGGTCTTCTCTCTGTCACTGTTAGTTTGTTCATTGTATTTTTAACTTGTTTGCATGTTTCCCTTCTCATGTACAGACCATGGAATTAATGGTGCTCTATAAATAATAATAATAACCATGGATACCTAAGATGTTGTAATCCCTGCACATGAGGTTAGTGACATGGCTAACCAGGAGAACTAAACTACGTACATTTCTAATTGGAGAAATAGGAAAATTGCAGCTCACCACATTCCTATGTCCATATTCTCACTCCAGCACAGATATGGCCCAGTTTAGGCTTTTCAATGAAAAAGACGTAATATCAGCACCATGACTAAAACATTGCCGAAATGCGTTGATTTATAGGTGGGCTTATGGGATTTGTGGTTTGACTATTTTTGTAACTTTTTGGCTAATTAATTCAAACTTTGCATACTATTTGGGAACGTATCTACACCGCTCGCTGGATAATGCGTCTCCTTTTTCATTGGATCTCTATTTGAAGGTGTTTGCTAACATTTTTATTACACCTACTACATAGTGGGATAGGATCTTGGAGATGGGAATACCCCTTTAAATGTCACCATCCATCGTGTTTGGCATGCTACATCTTGTAGGGCTGGAGCTTATGGATATCTTCTGACTATAAAGATGGAGAGAGATCACATTCTCCTTCAGAGCTCTTGTTTTCTGTGGTTCTCACAGTTGACTACTTGGCTGCTTAGAATTAATATCTCCCTTGGTGGAGACGATGTCAGAACTCTCCGGCCTCATTATCACGTGTTGCACCAGATATGACATATGCATCAACTTCCATATCAACAATGAAGTGTTGTAGTTGTTTGAATGGCCACTTTGTCTGTCTACACTTGGCCTACAGTTGACAAGGCTGAAAAAATGCAGGTTCATCAAATCCAACCTATAATCGTACTGTTTGGTCCAACAACCCTGAGAAAGGTGTTAACTACTCTGTACTAAATCCAAGGAAGGGGAAGGAATTGTGCAGCGCACCAGTATACACCAGCAGACTCCCAGGCATCCGGCATAGCTGGCTCCCATCAATACACATAAAGAAAACCAAATCTGGTGCCACTTCCTAGCTCCTCCATATTGGAGCAAATGATTCCTTCCTGACTTCAGATTTGCCAATTAGAATAAATCCCTTGATTAGCGACCCACCTTCAGAAATCTAGTGACCTAACTTGTGATATGAATCTTTAGGAGGGTTTTTGAACTCCCTGGTGAATGACCATGTGCAATGATGTACCCATAGGCGATCAGTGTTGCAGAATAACCTCTGCGTCCTCAGATTGCCGTTGCAGGGCGTACTTGTGTCAGATCAGGGAGTCCTGGTCGCTCATTGTTCTGTTCTCGGAGTGTAACCGATTCCTTTCTTGCAGAGTTTCTCATGAGATGGGACAGATATGTACGAGTTGGTGATAAGGTGAGAGAATCCTTCTTGCTCCCTGCGCTCAGGTTTACGTGCAGGAGATTCCATCTTAGCACCAAGTTGTCATATCCCGTTCCGGCATTCTTGATTGTACCGCACCTGTCCGTCACAAATATTCACATTCCCCAGCAATGACTGTCTCAATGGGATCATGAAGCCTTTGACTTTCCCTCGGCTTGTGGAACTTCAAATGCTATTGACTTGTAGCTCCAAAACTGCTGGAAAGCCACAGGCGGACAGCTGGTATGGAGGCTGAGCAGCTTTCCCACCATTCTAGCTCCTAAAACTACATTTATCTAAACCAGAGTTTCTTCAGGGTTCTAAGGAACAGATTTATCAATTTTTGGATGTGATCAGATACAATAATCTTCATGTCAGGATATGGCTGGCTCCAAAAAACCTAACAAAAAAAACCCCCTAAATGGTAGAATGTAAAAAGAGAGACGTTCTCTCTCCCTGCGGCTCCTGGCGGAGCACTGAGGGGACTAATGCCCTAAATGTTTGGCCGGGCTCTGAAGAAACAGACATGTGGCCCTTCCTGGAGATTAGACTTCAGAGACTTGCAAATTGACACAATGCAGTCATTCCTGGGGATCGCGTGTAATGTGTATGACCTCACCCCGTCTCTCTGCAGGACCGTTCTCCATCGTCCGCTCTTTATGATTTGTGTCTAGTTGTGTTCGCATATCTGAGGGAGTCTTTTGTTTTCCCAGTTCTGACCTGTTTTCTTTCACCTGTTTCCCTGTGGAGAAAAGCTTGTACTTGACAAAGAATTGGCCTGCTTGAGTGATACTCAGAAACCTGCACCCTACTACCTTTGTGTAGGTGGGTGGGTACAGAAAGTCCTGATGTACAACATATGGATTTGATGCTAAAAATTACTCCCTTCTCACAGGTATCTATTTTGCTTTTCTCCCTCTTATTGCATTGAGACATTTACCGGAGGAGGGTCCATTCTCATGTACCAGCTCGTAGGGATCCAGAACTATAGGATCCCCCATGTTATGAGAATAGATCATGAGTAGAAATCAGTAACTTTTTTTTTTTTCTTTAATGTGTTGCATGATGGGCTGTTTGGAGAATCACGGGTGCCGTGTGCGTGTTACATGTGGGTGAGATGAATGCTGCAGAATTGGATCATCGGCCATAGCCGAGTCCCTCCAGTCTGGGGGTTCTGATTGGACGTGTGACTAAATCCTGATGTGATTGCTTGTGTTCTGTGATGTAATTAGTCCAGTCCTATGTAACTTCCTATCCATGTAGATAAAGCTGTGTTTGCCACCTGAGAGCTGATTGTTACAATGTATCAGCAGCAGTCAGAGTGTCAGACAGGACCTTCTTCGGATGGCAGATACGAAGCCTCCGCTCGCAGTCCCCGTCTCGGGTCGCTGTATAAATTTAGGTGGAGATTCTCTAATAATCATGTATCTGTCCTGTGCCATCCTACCGGCTCACGAGGTGAGGCTCTACCAAGCAGGTACTAGTAATAACGCTACTGCCTTCTTGTCTTGATTACAACACTTGGCAAATAACTTGGCTGCTGATCTGGAAACACAGTAATTGCACAGTACCAGTTTAATTACTAGGCATCAAGCATTTTATAGCCAACTGCTTTGTCATTGATGGGTGGAATAGCCTGTTACCTGGAACACTCTGATCCGCAGGCTATTTACTACAGAGTGATGAAGGGGGGGCACACGTGTCCTGGCCCGGGCAGCGCCCGCTATGTGTGGATGATCCGACTAGCGCCCTGTGTTTTATGGCTTTAGCCTCTTGTAAATGAAATCCTTTCCTGGCTGGTTGAGTGATTTGGCATTGTCACTTAGTATGATCTGTGCATAGAGCATCGGTCTGAGAAAATAATTGTCATCGTCCGTGGCCCCTGCAGCCTTAGGTAACATATTTAGACTTATCCATGAATCCGCCCATAATGGATGTGAATTGGTGGCTCCTTGTTACATGTCTGAGCTGATGAATGGAGGACCCTCTGTATCATCCTTGAGTTGGTGGTTGTTTCTTCGTTTCATGCCTGACCTGATGAATGGAGGACCCTCCGTATTGTCCATGAGTTGGTGGTTGTCTCGAGTTATGTCTGAGCTGATGAATGGAGGACCCTCTGTATCATCCGTGAGTTGGTGGTTGTCTCCTCGAGTTATGTCTGAGCTGATGAATGGAGGACCCTCTGTATCATCCGTGAGTTGGTGGTTGTCTCGAGTTATGTCTGAGCTGATGAATGGAGGACCCTCTATCATCCGTGAGTTGGTGGTTGTCTCCTCGAGTCATGTCTGACCTGATGAATGGAGCACCCTTCGAATTGTCCATGAGTTGGTGGTTGTCTCCTTGTTTCATTCATTCCTGAGCTGATCAATGGAGGACACTCCGTATTGTCCGTGAGTTGGTGGTTGTCTCGAGTTATGTCTGAGCTGATGAATGGAGGACCCTCTGTATCATCCGTGAGTTGGTGGTTGTCTCCTCGAGTCATGTCTGAGCTGATGAATGGAGGACCCCTCCGTATTGTCCATGAGTTGGTGGTTGTCTCCTTGTTTCATTCATTCCTGAGCTGATCAATGGAGGACACTCCGTATTGTCCGTGAGTTGGTGGTTGTCTCTTCGGTTCATGTCTGAGCTGATGAATGGAGGACACTCCGTATTGTCCGTGAGTTGGTGGTTGTCTCCTCGAGTCATGTCTGAGCTGATGAATGGAGGACCCTCTGTATCATCCGTTAGTTGGTTGTTGTCTCCTCGAGTCATGTCTGACCTGATGAATGGAGGACCCTCCGTATTGTCCATGAGTTGGTGGTTGTCTCCTTGTTTCATTCATTCCTGAGCTGATCAATGGAGGACCCTCCGTATTGTCCATGAGTTGGTGGTTGTCTCGAGTTATGTCTGAGCTCATGAATGGAGGACCCTCTGTATCATCCGTGAGTTGGTGGTTGTCTCCTCGAGTCATGTCTGAGCTGATGAATGGAGGACCCTCCGTATTGTCCATGAGTTGGTGGTTGTCTCCTTGTTTCATTCATTCCTGAGCTGATCAATGGAGGACACTCCGTATTGTCCGTGAGTTGGTGGTTGTCTCTTCGGTTCATGTCTGAGCTGATGAATGGAGGACACTCCGTATTGTCCGTGAGTTGGTGGTTGTCTCCTCGAGTCATGTCTGAGCTGATGAATGGAGGACCCTCTGTATCATCCGTTAGTTGGTTGTTGTCTCCTCGAGTCATGTCTGACCTGATGAATGGAGGACCCTCCGTATTGTCCATGAGTTGGTGGTTGTCTCCTTGTTTCATTCATTCCTGAGCTGATCAATGGAGGACCCTCCGTATTGTCCATGAGTTGGTGGTTGTCTCGAGTTATGTCTGAGCTCATGAATGGAAGACCCTCTGTATCATCCGTGAGTTGGTGGTTGTCTCCTCGAGTTATGTCTGAGCTGATGAATGGAGCACCCTTCGAATTGTCCATGAGTTGGTGGTTGTCTCCTTGTTTCATTCATTCCTGAGCTGATCAATGGAGGACACTCCGTATTGTCCGTGAGTTGGTGGTTGTCTCGAGTTATGTCTGAGCTGATGAATGGAGGACCCTCTGTATCATCCGTGAGTTGGTGGTTGTCTCCTCGAGTCATGTCTGAGCTGATGAATGGAGGACCCTCCGTATTGTCCATGAGTTGGGGGTTGTCTCCTTGTTTCATTCATTCCTGAGCTGATCAATGGAGGACACTCCGTATTGTCCGTGAGTTGGTGGTTGTCTCTTCGGTTCATGTCTGAGCTGATGAATGGAGGACACTCTGTATTGTCTGTGAGTTAGTGGTTGTCTCTTCGTTTCATGTCTGAGCTGATGAATGGAGGACACTCTGTATTGTCCATGAGTTGGTTGTCTCCTCAAATCATGTCCGAGCTGATGAATGGAGGACACGCCGTATTGTCTGTGAGTTAGTGGTTGTCTCTTCGGTTTATGTCTGAGCTGATGAATGGAGGACACTCCGTATTGTCTGTGAGTTAGTGGTTGTCTCTTCAGTTCATGTCTGAGCTGATGAATGGAGGACACTCTGTATTGTCTGTGAGTTAGTGGTTGTCTCTTCATTTCATGTCTGAGCTGATGAATGGAGGACACTCTGTATTGTCTGTGAGTTAGTGGTTGTCTCTTCGTTTCATGTCTGAGCTGATGAATGGAGGATACTCTGTATCGTCCGTGTGTTGGTGGGCAGAATGTGGAGTTGTCTTTTGCTGGTCCGCTGCTGAGGTTCATGGTGCTCGTCTTTTCTGTATGTTTCTGGGCGTGCTGTGTGCCTGCAGATGCATCAGTTGTGTCTTGTGTATCTTGCATATCTAGGCTGCATGTTATTATCCATATTTTATATTCTCCTCTTGATACATAGTAGAAGCAGCTGTGACATTTCAGGGAATGTGACCTAGCAAACCTGTCTTGTAAATCAGTAACAGCATTTCTAATGAAGGCTGAACCAGGTTTTGTCTCATTTGTTCCAGGACAGTCTTACGAAATTCGCCTCCTGGACAATAGAAAATTGGGAGAATACCAAGAGCCGAATAGTAAACATATCAAGGTAGGAGGGTGGGGGTGATTGTTCGATGGTTCTGTGTGTCTGATATCAGAGGACCCATTCCTATTTTTCATATTTTAGAGCATTATACGTGTCGTTTTCCATGATCGGCGCCTGCAATATACAGAGCATCAGCAGCTGGAAGGTTGGAGATGGAGCCGGCCCGGCGATCGCATTCTTGACCTAGGTCCGTACATTTCTGTATATTCTCCCTATACTGTGTCTATCTGGGCAGTTTTCCTGTTTGGGAGTCAGTCCAGAGTCAGACCCTCCGTCTTCCTCTAAAGGTACCGTTACATGATGCAACTTTACTAGCAAGTTCACTGGCAATTTGCTGGTTGCAGTGAAATCATGGACACATTGTTCCATTTGTACACAGCAACAAAATGTAACAATGTGTCCATGATTTCACTGCAACCAGCAAATTGCCAGTGACATTGCAAGCAAAATTGCTGCGTGTGATGGTACCTTTAAAGAAGGCCTTTACTATACATTTATCCCCGATTTAAACAGTGATTGATAATTATTATGTTCCCTGTGCAGATATCCCTCTGTCTGTCGGTATATTGGATCCCAGAGTGAGTCCAACACAACTGAATACTGTGGAATTTGTGTGGGATCCCTGCAAGCGAGCCTCTGCATTCATTCAGGTAGCGGGACTTATTATTGAGGTCTTAATATTAGGGAATTTTGAACATTCACCTCTGATCTTTGTTTGCATAAAGTATCTGTCCACCAGCAGAATAGTGAGTGCAGCTCTGGAGTATAATACAGGAGGTAACTCAGGATCAGTAATGTAATGGATGTACACAGTGACTGCACCAGCAGAATAGTGAGTGCAGCTCTGGAGGATAATACAGGAGGTAACTCAGGATCAGTAATGTAATGTATGTACACAGTGACTGCACCAGCAGAATAGTGAGTGCAGCTCTGGAGTATAATACAGGAGGTAACTCAGGATCAGTAATGTAATGTATGTACACAGTGAATGCACCAGCAGAATAGTGAGTGCTGCTCTGGAGTATAATACAGGAGGTAACTCAGGATCAGTAATGTAATGTATGTACACAGTGACTGCACCAGCAGAATAGTGAGTGCAGCTCTGGAGTATAATACAGGAGGTAACTCAGGATCAGTAATGTAATGTATGTACACAGTGACTCCACCAGAAGAATAGTGAGTGCAGCTCTGGAGTATTAGGAATTTTGACATGATCAGTATGTGAATCTGTATGTTAGCATAAAGTGAATCTCACCAGCAGAATAGTGAGTGCAGCTCTGGAGTATAATACAGGAGTAACTCAGGATCAGTAATGTAATGTATGTACACAGTGACTGCACCAGCAGAATAGTGAGTGCAGCTCTGGAGTATAATACAGAGGTAACAGGATCAGTAATGTAATGTATGTACACAGTGACTGCACCAGCAGAATAGTGAGTGCAGCTCTGGAGTATAATACAGGAGGTAACTCAGGATCAGTAATGTAATGTATGTACACAGTGACTGCACCAGCAGAATAGTGAGTGCAGCTCTGGGTATAATACAGGAGGTAACTCAGGATCAGTAATGTAATGTATGTACACAGTGACTGCACCAGCAGAATAGTGAGTGCAGCTCTGGAGGATAATACAGGAGGTAACTCAGGATCAGTAATGTAATGTATGTACACAGTGACTGCACCAGCAGAATAGTGAGTGCAGCTCTGGAGTATAATACAGGAGGTAACTCAGGATCAGTAATGTAATGTATGTACACAGTGACTGCACCAGCAGAATAGTGAGTGCAGCTCTGGGTATAATACAGGAGGTAACTCAGGATCATAATGTAATGTATGTACACAGTGACTGCACCAGCAAATAGTGAGTGCAGCTCTGGGTATAATCAGGATAAATAATGTATGTACACATTACTTGTGATATAGTGAATTCACATGTCTGTGTTTTGTCTTTTCCTATCCTTCAGATTTATAAATCTAATGTGAGCGATTCAGTAAGATCCTCTGATAACAGACTTGCTCTTCTATATTAAGGTGCATTGCATTAGCACAGAGTTCACACCTAGAAAGCATGGAGGGGAGAAGGGCGTCCCATTTAGGATCCAAATTGACACGTTTAAACAGAACGAGAATGGAGAGAACACAGAACATTTGCACTCGGCCAGCTGCCAGATCAAGGTCTTCAAGGTAACTGCTAGAATGCAGACACTGTCTGAAGTGATAGATCAGCATTTATCATTCTGCGTTCAGTCTGAAAATATAAATGTACCGTAAATCCCCCTTAGAATGTCATTAACTAGAAACTGTTCAGTGGTTTGATGCAGTCACAATTCTGCAGACTTACAAGATGAAATCTCTGCTTGTTCAGTGTCCCCTATGGTCCTCATTCTGCTGTAAAGTGTTACGTTCACCCCTTTCTTCAACAGCATAATCCCCCTTCCCTCATACACAATGTGATATCTTATTCACCTTCGTGTGCGTTGTGTGCATGGATCCTGGTTGCAAATATTTATTCATATATTTAATGCGAAAAGCAAAGAATAAAAATATTATGTGTCAGCGCTGATAGAACTTGTATATAAAGGAGATATGAAGCTTTGCATGAGATAATGATCTGTATTGTATGTAGGAAAGATTTCACAGATATTGTGTTTAAACATCAGCTTGTTTCATCTGCAACGAAACCTAAACTTTTGTTCAGTAAGTGGCATCATTTTCTGACAGCCCAAAGGAGCAGACCGGAAACAGAAGACCGATCGGGAGAAGATCGAAAAACGGACCGCGCAGGAGAGGGAGAAATACCAGCTGTCCTACGATACCACCATCTTGACGGAGGTCAGGAATCTCACAACACACAACGCAAAAAACTAACATCTTGTGTTCGGCTCTGTTCACATCCAGAGCTGCATTCACTAATCTGCAGAGTCCTGTTGATAGAGCCGTTCATCGATAGGAACTCGAATTTGCAGAATTTTGTACCTCTCTCTAGATAGAACTCGAGAAAAAAGTAGCAAAATAAAAAACATTATCATTCAAAGGCTGAATGAAAACTACCTGTTCTCCATGATGCTTTATGTATCATTGTCTGTGTCCCAATCCCCTGTGAACGAAGCACCGCAGCCCTACGTCCTGTTCTGGAGTCCAGACTGGCAGCTGAAATTTACCAACTATTGTCCAATTAGCCCAATATTATAGTATATGTCCAGCTGATCCTATGTAAAATGTAGTTAGCACAAATTTTCTTGTGTATAAACTGTGAACTCCGGACATTGTATTCATCAGTCTGATCAGAAGTCTGTGAGTAGGCTCCACTTTGTAGCAGAACTGCATCAAGATGGTTTACCCAACTACGATGTCATAATACCCCATTGTGATGTCATGATACCCCACTGTGATGTCATAGTACCCCACTGTGATGTCATAGTACCCCACTGTGATGTCATAGTACCCCACTGTGATGCCATAGTACCCCACTGTGAGTCCATAGTACCCCACTGTGATGCCATAGTACCCCACTGTGATTCCATAGTACCCCTACTGTGATGCCATAGTACCCCACTGTGATGCCATGGTACCCCACTGTGATGCCCATGGTACCCCACTGTGATGCCATAGTACCCCACTGTGATGCCATAGTACCCCACTGTGATGCCATAGTACCCCACTGTGATGTAATAACACTCCACTATGATGTCATGATTCCACATTGTGATGTCATGATTTGCCATGATTCAAAACCGGACACAGGAGGTGATGACAGATGCCACAAGGCAATAATATAAGTAGATTGCAAATTGTCTATTGAAACTTTACAACCTTTTTTTGCAAAACACTGTATCATCACCAGACAAGAGCTTGACATCATATACCTTTTGTCTTAGTGTTCACCTTGGCCAGATCTGCCTTATCAGTCCAACAGCTCGTCTTCTCCTGGATATAACAGCTCCCCGACCAGCTTCAGCATCAGTGATGGGTATGTTATTATTAGTGTATGTATGATAACCATTGTGGAGATCCGCAGCTTGCACTGCAGTCAGTAGGACGTGTCGCCCTGTGTCGTTCTTCCGTCGGGGCAGGTGTTGGTCTCAGGCTAAGTCAGCAGGTTTTCAGCACCGCTCCTGTGGACAGCAGCATTATCTGCTCACTTCTACTTTTCTCTCATTTTAGTCTGGATCCTATTTGATTCTTGTGTTTTTTTTGCCCCCTTTTTTTTAGCAACTGTTCTCCAACGCCTCAGGTGGAAACTCCTACACTGCGAAATGATGTAAGTATGTAAAGTATGTGTAACCTTTAACATAGAAACATTGTATCACGCTGGATCCTGGCTTGTTGCAGATACTTCTCAGTAGAGTAGACTTCATTTAATGTTGTCAGCGGTTTTTGTGCAATATTACTGCGATGTTTCTCTGCGGTGTGGGACATCACATCGGTCGATTATCAGAGTTTTAACACTTCAAAGTCTCAAAACATTTCGCCACCAATTGCTGTAAAGCTTCAACGTCATTGTGCACAATAGCGCTAAGAGGATCTGTCGTGAAGTAAGTGGCCAGCTTTTCCTCTCATGGGATTTCCATTGCTTCCCTGATTGCTTTTTTTTCTTAACTGGTAATCCGCCACACAGTTTCCAAGATATGGGCCCTTTTATTTGTTACACATTTGTTTGGCAGCATATATTAGTAGGCTCTGCATAACCCCTCTGACCATGACCCCTGTGCTTTAAATACTTTGGACACATCATACGAAGAGAGCAATCACTGGAGAAGGACATAATGATCAGAAGAATAGAAGGAACAAGGCAATGAGGAAGACCAGCAACTTTTAGACTTGACATTATAAAGATAAAGGTGTAGACGACCCTGGGGTCCTATCTAGTCTTGAAGATGACCCTGGTGGACCTATCTAGTCTTGAAGACAACCTGGCGGACCTATCTAGTCTTGAAGACGACCCTGGCAGACCTATCTAGTCTTGAAGACGACCCTGGTGGACCTATCTAGTCTTGAAGACAACCCCGGTGGACCTATCTAGCCTTGAAGATGACCCTGGTGGACCTATCTTGTCTTGAAGACGACCCTGGTGGACCTATCTAGTCTTGAAGACGACCCTTGTGGAGCTATCTAGTCTTGAAGACGACCCTTGTGGAGCTATCTAGTCTTGAAGACGACCCTTGTGGAAGTATCTAGTCTTGAAGACGACCCTGGTGGACCTATCTAGTCTTGAAGACAACCCCGGTGGACCTATCTAGCCTTGAAGACGACCCTGGTGGACCTATCTAGTCTTGAAGACGACCCTGGTGGAGCTATCTAGTCTTGAAGACGACCCTGGTGGAGCTATCTAGTCTTGAAGACGACTCTGGTGGAGCTATCTAGTCTTGAAGACAACCCTGGCGAACCAATGTAGACTTGGAGAAGACCCTGGTGGAGCTATCTAGGCTGCACAAGATCAGCCTGCCTACAGAGTATTCATCCATCAAGTCGTCATAGTTTGCGATCAAGCTGAAGGCCGATAATAATAATCGTTATTTATCAGGAACAATGAGGTGGATGTTAAAAAAAAAAAATTCTGATGGGGAACATCTGGAATAATAGAGCACAAACTGTCCACCTTGATCTTGTGACGGAGCCTCTTTAATGGGATTCTTACGATGACCTTTTCAATAGTTGTACCTCTGAATATAGCATTTATCCAATGAAGATGGGGCGATTGATTAACGTTCCATAGTCTGCAGAGGGAATGTGGTGTCCCCTATCGTGTGGAGCCTCTTCAGTAGATAGCGGCCTGTTATATGGGACAGTCTTCTTGGATTCGCAGAGATCAGATGGTTTCTTACATTTTTGCCTTTAGCAATGTTTCTCTTCTGTAGAAGCCGGTTCCTGGATTTCACAATGAGACCTGGAGTCCTGAGGATAAAGGAAAGGTAATTTGTCATCTCTTTATCTCTGAGAGTTTTTTTATTGTATGGAAACCTCACTTATTGTCTATACTTCTGACAGCATCTTGGGCCTTCGGCGACCATCCAAGAGGTGCAGCAGTGGCTTCAGTACAACAGATTCCCGCAGTATTGCAGGCTGCTCTCCAGCTTCTCAGGTAAGTGCAGTCACCCTTGTGTATACAGCTCTACATTAAGAATTCTTCATTTTACAATATTTTGGTGTTAATGGTGAAGTTATGTTTTTATGAAGTGTATTGTCTTATGAAAAGTCCAACTGTGAATCCATTTTTAGAGTTACTTATTATAATGAGCAAATAGTTAAATATTTGAATTTGGAATATTCTAGCCGAATACTTTGTACTGTTCAGGTATTCATCTCTAATATCGAACCTAATACAAGTCAATTAGTGATGGGCTGTACCCACACACAGCCAGCCATAAAACGAGCATCTCCAGGGGGGGAGGGAGGCTTCCTTTTGTGTGTTCACAGCATACAAGTCAAATGAGCTTTATTGCCACGACTAAGTACATGTTAGCATTGCCAAAGCAAATGGTAAAAATCCGTGGTGGGGTATAAAAGTCCATGAGATATCAGGCTCTTAGTTGGGGGATAGGGACATGTCCAGGGTGGGGTATAGAAGTCCATGAGATATCAGGCTCTTAGTTGGGGGATAGGGATGTGTCCAGGGTGGGGTATAGACGTCTATGGAATATCAGTCTCCTCTTAGTCTGTGGCAGGCACTGACATATTGCGCTGCTATGGCCGCTGCACTTTCCTCTTCTCCCAATAGTATTGACATCTTCTCTTCCTCTTCCATGGAGGTGAAGTCTGGGAGGAGATCAGACAGTCCCTTCAATTGAGTGTCCCTCACTGTGGAGTATTTAGGGCACCTTCACAGGTAGTGGGCCTCATCCTCTATGGCCTCCTGGGGGCGCTGCTGGCACAGTGTGCTCTGTCGTGGCTTGTAGTTCTGTCAGTGCCGCCCGGATTGGATGAGGAAGCTGTGGGCGCTCAGTCTGTACCGGCTCAGGATCTGTCGCTCTGTGGACGCTCAGTCTGTAGCGGCTCAGGATCTGTCGCTCTGTGGACGCTCAGTCTGTACCGGCTCAGGATCTGTCGCTCTGTGGACGCTCAGTCTGTACTGGCTCAGGATCTGTCGCTCTGTGGGTGCTCAGTCTGTACCGACTCAGGATCTGTCGCTCTGTGGACGCTCAGTCTGTACCGGCTCAGGATCTGTCGCTCTGTGGGCGCTCAGTCTGTACCGGCTCAGGATCTGTCGCTCTGTGGGCGCTCAGTCTGTACCGGCTCAGGATCTGTCGCTCTGTGGGCGCTCAGTCTGTACCGGCTCAGGATCTGTCGCTCTGTGGGCGCTCAGTCTGTACCGGCTCAGGATCTGTCGCTGTGGGTGCTCAGTCTGTACCGGCTCAGGATCTGTCGCTGTGGGTGCTCAGTCTGTACCGGCTCAGGATCTGTCGCTGTGGGTGCTCAGTCTGTACCGGCTCAGGATCTGTCGCTCTGTGGACGCTCGGTCTGTACCGGCTCAGGATCTGTCGCTCTGTGGGCGCTCAGTCTGTACCGACTCAGGATCTGTCACTCTGTGGGCGCTCAGTCTGTACCGGCTCAGGATCTGTCGCTCTGTGGGCGCTGAGTCTGTACCGGCTCAGGATCTGTCGCTCTGTGGGCGCTCAGTCTGTACTGGCTCAGGATCTGTCGCTGTGGGTGCTCAGTCTGTACCGGCTCAGGATCTGTCGTTCTGTCGGCGCTCAGTCTGTACCGACTCAGGATCTGTCGCTCTGTGGGCGCTCAGTCTGTACCGGCTCAGGATCTGTCGCTGTGGGCGCTCAGTCTGTACCGGCTTAGGATCTGTCGCTCTGTGGGCGCTCAGTCTGTACCGGCTCAGGATCTGTCGCTCTGTGGGCGCTCAGTTTGTAGCGGCTCAGGATCTGTCGCTCTGTGGGCGCTCAGTCTGTACCGGCTCAGGATCTGTCACTCTGTGGGCGCTCAGTCTGTACCGGCTCAGGATCTGTCGCTCTGTGGGCGCTCAGTCTGTACCGGCTCAGGATCTGTCACTCTGTGGACGCTCAGTCTGTACCAGCTCAGGATCTCTCGCTCTGTGGGCGCTCAGTCTGTACCGGCTCAGGATCTGTCGCTCTGTGGGCGCTCAGTCTGTACCGGCTCAGGATCTGTCCCTCTGTGGGCGCTCAGTCTGTACCGGCTCAGGATCTGTCGCTCTGTGGGCGCTCAGTCTGTACCGGCTCAGGATCTGTCGCTCTGTGGGCGCTCAGTCTGTACTGGCTCAGGATCTGTCGCTCTGTGGGCGCTCAGTCTGTACCGGCTCAGGATCTGTCGCTCTGTGGGCGCTCAGTCTGTACCGGCTCAGGATCTGTCGCTCTGTGGGCGCTCAGTCTGTACTGGCTCAGGATCTGTCGCTCTGTGGGCGCTCAGTCTGTACCGGCTCAGGATCTGTCGCTCTGTGGGCGCTCAGTCTGTACTGGCTCAGGATCTGTCGCTCTGTGGGCGCTCAGTCTGTACCGGCTCAGGATCTGTCGCTGTGTGGGTGCTCAGTCTGTACCGGCTCAGGATCTGTCGCTCTGTGGACGCTCAGTCTGTACCGGCTCAGGATCTGTCGCTGTGGGTGCTCAGTCTGTACCGGCTCAGGATCTGTCGCTCTGTGGGTGCTCAGTCTGTACCGGCTCAGGATCTGTCGCTCTGTGGGCGCTCAGTCTGTACGGCTCAGGATCTGTCGCTCTGTGGGCGCTCAGTCTGTACCGGCTCAGGATCTGTCGCTCTTTGGGGTTTTCCAGTTTCTCTAGGTATGGGGCCAGTTTGTCTCCTCTGTAGGTTCTGGTATATTGTCAGTTTCTGTGATTTGTTTATGTTGTTCCTCCAGATGCTGAGATATTCCTCTTTGCCTTTGTGCCCCATCTTCTGGATTTCGCCTTTTGTCAGGCCATGTGGGTTGGTGGCTTGGTCAGGCTGTCTGTGGGTTGGTGGCTTGGTCAGGTTGTCTGTGGGTTGGTGGCTTGGTCAGGTTGTCTGTGGGTTGGTGGCTTGGTCAGGCTGTCTGTGGGTTGGTGGCTTGGTCAGGCTGTCTGTGGGTACTTTGTGTTGGGAGTTCCATGGGCTTTGTGATGGTAGGAGCTGGGACCACGGCTTTGTAGATGAGCCTTGAATGACAGCGCCTTCTTCTGGATCTGGAGGTGTAGCGGGAGTCTCCCCGGCTCTGCTCGGCAGGCGCTGTTTGATGTGCTCCGATGGACTTGGAGAAGATGCTTGCAGAACTCTAGGTGGAATATTTCAGTCGGCCCAGCGTCCCACTTTGTCCAGTTTGGGTATGAGACTGAGCCCCAGACCTCACTGCCATAAAGAAGGATTGGGTCAATGATGGAGTCAAAGACTTTTAGCCAGACTGTTACTGTTGCCTTGAGATGATACAGACGTCTTCTGATGGCATAGAAGGCTGTGGATGCCTTGTCTTTCAGTAACTCTATGGCTTGCTTGTAGCTCCCTGATTGGCTGAGTTCTAGGCCCAGGTAGGTGTACTTATTACTTGTTGGTTTCTGTAAGTGGACAGTTGTCTATCATATAGGGATGCCCAGCAGGTTTCTGCTTTCTTTTCTGGAACACCATAATATTCGTTATCTTCCAGTTGATTGGCATTGCCCATGCACTGCTGTAGGTCTCTAGGAATTTCAGATTGTCTTGGGGGCCTTGCTCAGTTGAGGTCATCAGCATACAGCAGAAATGTCACCAGGGAGTCATGGCATATAAACCTTGCTCTACCCCCTAGTGAGAGCCTTCCATTCAAGCAGCTTTCACTGGGGTGCCAGCTCCCATTATTCACTGGAGGGAGATGGCAATTTGTGTCGGATCGTTACTGATGGACACTTCACTCTTGAGCACCAGCGACACTGGCCGAGTATCGAGCATCTTGGAATACCATAGTATTCGTACGAGTTACAAATAGTGACATAGGCTCATCACTATTACTTATGTTTGAGATGATTTAAAAGTAATTGTGCCCTTTTAAACATCTCCAAGTAGGATAAATCAAGGAGCAGCCAAACCCTGATAATCAGATGCATCTATGTGATGAGTGACTGCTGCATGTTCTTCCAGTTACTCTGAAGTCTTCCAATTCTTCAGTGCCTCTTATTAGCTGTCTAGGAGTGTTCCTGGCAGAACATACCTGGCATCTGGAAAGGCCTCCGAGATCTATTGTATGGATAGTTCAGGTTCCTCAACATTTGGGTAGACAGGTGGAACAAGCCTGGATTGCAGGACCGCACCTTCCCATACATTATAATAGAGATCATCTAGGGATTAGATTCCCATCTATTAACGGATTACACGAGCTTGTTGCATATCTGACATTTTGCTGTCAATCTCCAGGCGCTGACTTACTAAAGATGACCAAAGAAGACTTCATACAAGTCTGCGGCCCGGCTGATGGTATCCGGCTCTTTAATGCGGTGAAGGGAAGGTTGGTACAAGTCTCCTGTAGCCTGGAATTTGGCGATCAGCAGGATTTATAGCTGCAGGTGATGAATATCATGTGTCTTTCTGCAGGAATGTGAGGCCCAAGCTAACCTTATACGTCTGCCATGAATCTGAGCAGAACAGAACTGTCCTGCAGCACAAGCGAGAGGCCCGCACCTCCGCCGTGTGTGGTAAGTGGCCGCTTCATGGTAACTTCTTATTGGATTGTTGCAAACAGCATTTTGGCAATTTTTTTTCCCCATCTGCTGGTTTTGTGGGGTGCAGTGCTAAAAGAGGGGTCACCTTGATCATAGCAAATAGTCACAGCAAATATGCTCCATGTGGCATGGTAATGGCTGTATGGGTGGTCCGTCTCAGTACCGTCCATATTGTAACATTGAGTGTTGTCCGCCCAGTGTGGCTCGTGTCGAGACAAAATCAGAACTTGCACCTAGTGACTGATCTGTGTCACCCGGGGAATGTGGAACAAGTTCATCAGACGTTTTATCTCCTTTATTCTAGGGGTGTTGTTTCAGGGTCTGTTTTTCCTGCCAAACCGGTTTCTCTGACCATGTAGCACAGGCATAATTCCCCAAAAACGTCTGTATGAGCATCGTGTGCATATTCTGAAGGCAGAAATTCCACTAAGAGCTTTTTTTATTTTTACATCAGTCTGTTTTATAATCTCTTGCTGCGACACTTTTGTCTGCTGCTAATGGCCGCTTTACACACACCAACTTATCTGTCCAACTTCTGACCAACTTGACTGGTTGCAGTGAAATCATGGACACATTGTTCTATTTTGTGACTGTGTACAAATGTAACAATGTGTCCATGATTTCACTGCAACCAGTAAGTTGGTCGGAAGTTGGACAGATAAGTTGGTGTGTGTAAAGTGGCCCTAAGGCTGAGTCCACACACGTTGGTTTGTTGTTTTGCAAAAAAAGCAGCAAATCCACAGCAAATTCTAGGACTTGCTTTTTCTTGGCAGATTTCTGCGTTTTTGGTGCTTTTTTGCTGCAGATTTGCATTAGACCTATAGCAAAAATGAATTGACACATATTCCTTCCAAAACGCAGCAAGACCTGTGGTGTTTCCACTTTCTGCATGTGTGTGGAGCTTTTCCAGAAATCACATAGGTTTTGATGTTAACCAAAAAAACGCAAAAGAGGATTAGCATACATTTATATAAATCCAAGCAAAAAAGCACTGTGTGAACATAGCCTGACACTGAGCTCTCTCTGCAGTGTACCATGCACTATTCCTGGAAGATCTCACAACCAACGAATTAATGGAGAAGATCGCAAACCTGTATACAATCTCCCCACAGCAAATCAATCAGATTTACAAACAGGGACCGACTGGGATCCATGTGATTGTCAGCGAAGAGGTGAGCACTTGTGATCTGGAGTTCTGGGATCCAGCACACCCGCATTGTGTCAATTGCAAAATGATGTCTAAAGGGAAATTTAGCTGAAACAATCTGAGACTTCTACTTTTGACCTGTGACTGAATGTCAGGAATGTCCCCCACAGTCAGCAGCATGAAGTTCCTATGATGAATGACTCCCTAATGGCTGCCGCAGTGTATGTCAGGCAGTGGGTGACGGTGAGAATGACGCTGGAGGGCTCGAGGTGCGGTTGTACAAGATAAACGATATACGCAGTGTGCTCAAGACACAGACTTCATACAGCTTAATTCCTTAGGGGCAAAGACAATTGTTAGTTTTTGCGCTTTCATTTTTGTCTTTTTTTTTTAACTATTTATTTTTATTTAAATAAGTACTTTTTTTTAAATGTTTATATTTAAAAAATGATATAATATATAATATATTTATTTATTTTTTATATTTAATTTTAAATTTTTTTTTAAATAAATTATTTACATTTTTTTTTAAACTTAAAGTTTTTTTAAATGTATGTATTTAGGTATATTATCCCTTTCATTTTCCCACATTTTAATTTTTTGGGTTTCTTTTTTTACGACTTTGATTGTCTGGCCTGTGTAACTGACAATACCAAACCTGGATGGGTTTTTCTTCAGATGTTTTGATCACCTTTGTTTTACTGAATTATTTTTCTTTTAGTAATATTCAAGGACATAAATTGCTTGTTCTATATACTGCATTGCAGTATGTACTGATTGCCCCCCTCAGCAACCCCAGGATGTTGTGGCAGCCCACCAGCACCATGTAATTGTATCTCGGAGGTGTGAAGGGTTTGGGGGTGATAGGAGCCAGTGCACATTAGCAATCACTTCTTTTTAAGCCCAGGTTACATGCTTCAATGTCCCAGCGATCCCACCAACGATCAGGATCGCTGGGACATTGAAGGCTGATCGCTGGTGAGCTGTCACACAGACAGACACGATCACCAGCGAGCATGCTGGTATCCAAGGTAAACAGCGGGGAGCTAAGCTGAGCGCGGCGCTTAGTTACTCGCAGTTTACCTTGGAACCATCTCCAGCGTGCTGTCGCTGGAAGCTCGCTGATCGTTGGTCTCCCGCCTGTCACGCAGCGATGCTGTTCGTTCAGCAGGCGACCAACAATAGATTTATGAACCGGTTCATAAATCTGCGATCATCGATTCATCTTGATAGGTGAACAATGTCGTTTAGACATCGCGCAACGTCACCAAATCGATGACGTTGCAACGATATCGTATTGTTGTGTGTGACTGGCCCTTAAATCAATGCCTCTGCAGAGATTATCAGGTCTGGTGATAGCTGTATAACGTCGCTCCTGAGACCACTACCACCTGAAGACACCAGCACAGAAGTAGTTTATGTCCGAGATGTACCAAGGGGTTTAAGTGTGAGATTCTGGGGTGGGCGATTTACTTGGCAGCTTTAATATTTCACAGCTTGCTTCACTTCTACATTCAACCCCCAGATCATTCACTGTCCAGACACTGAACCAGCAGGGAGATCATCCCCTGAGATTCTCAGTGTGGTGCTCAGATATGACATGTAAAGGCTTATTAAAGTTTCTTTGTATTTTCGTACAATACTTCGTATATAAGACCTGCTCCCTAATAATGGGCGTAGAGTTTTCTTAGAGTATTTTTGGGATGTGAATTTTAATTGTCCTCACTTGTCCTTAGATGTTGCAGAACTTCCCAGATGAATCCTGTTTCATCCTCAGCACTTTGAAAGGTAGGTCCTCTGACTCCCCCGGCGGTCGTGGCTGTAGGTCCTCTGACCCCTCGGCGGTCGTGGCTGTAGGTCCTCTGATCCCCGGTGGTGGTGGCGGCTGTAGGTCCTCTGACCCTTCGATGGTGGTGGCTGTAGGTCCTCTGACCCTCTGGTGGTGGTGACTGTAGGTCCTCTGAGCTTCTGGTGGTGGTCGCTGTAGGTCCTCTGAGCCTCCGGTTGTGGTGGCCTTAGGTTCTCTGACCCTCTGTTGGTGGTGGCTGTAGGTCCTCTGAGCCTTCAGTGGTGGTCATTGTAGCTCCTCTGAGCCTCCGGTGGTGGTGACCTTAGGTCCTCTGAGTCTCCGGTGGTGGTGGCTGTAAGTCCTCTGAGCTTCTACTGGTTGTAGCTGTAGGCCCCCTCTGACGCTCTGCTGGTGATGGCTGTAGGGTCCTCCGGTTGTGGTGGCTGTAGGTCCTCTGAGTCGCCAGTTGTGGTGGCTGTAGGTCCTCTGATCCTCCGTTGTGGTGGCTGTAGGTCCTCTGAGCCTCCATTGGTGGTAGCTGCAGGTCCTCTGAGCCTTTGGTGGTGGTCTGTGTAGGTCCTCTGAGCCTCCAGTTGTGGTAGATCCTCGGAGCCTCTGGTGCTGGTTGCTATACGTCCTCTGAGCCTCCGGTGGTGGTCGCTGTATGTCCTCTGAGCCTCCGGTGGTGGTAGCTGTAGGTCCTTTGAGCCTTCAGTGGTGGTCGCTGTAGATCCTCTTGAGCCTTTAGCGGTGGTGGCGGTAGATCCTCTGAGCCTACGGTGGTAGTCGTTGTAGGTCCTCTGAGCCTACGGTGGTGGTGGCTGTAAGTCCTCTGAGCTTTCACTGGTGGTAGCTGTAGGCCCTCTGAGCCTCCGGTGGTGATGGCTGTAGGTCCTCTGAGCCTCCGGTGGTGATGGCTGTAGGTCCTCTGAGCCTCCGTGGTGGTGGCTATAGGTCCTCTGAGCCTTCAGTTGTGGTCGATGTAGGTCCTCTGACCCTCCGGTGGTGGTGGCCGTAGGTACTCTGACCCTCCGGTGGTGGTGGCTGTAGGCTCTCTGATCCTCCAGTTATGGTGGCCATAGGTCCTCTGAACCTCCGGTGGTGGAGGCCATAGGTCCTCTGAACCTCCAGTGGTGGTGGCTGTAGGTCCTCTGAACCTCCGGTGGTGGTGGCCGTAGGTCTTCTGAGCCTCCAGTGGTGATCGGTGTATGTCCTCTGAGCCTCCGGTGGTGGTGATGGCTGTAGGTCCTCCATTGTTTCCATTGTTGCCTCTATTAACGGCTGTGCTTTCTGTTTTGCAGCAGAGAATGATCTTGGTTATCACGTCATCCTAAAGTGAAATCCCACAAATTGGCAGGATGAAGACTCTGCCGTTATGCCGTCCGATGGGAGTGTTAACTGGCCAGTGCACGAACTCACATTGCCCTTGTCGATATGTAGCAACATAGAACAGCAATGCAGAATTTGTATAGGAAAATCCTACGGTCTCTAGACCCAGTGCCCGGTGGGCGTCTCGTGGACTCCTCATGGCTGCACTGTGAATTGTACAGATGTAAATATGTGAACCTCTCCTTGCATTCAGATCTCCAACCTGTGATGTAAATACCTGAAGCTTTCCAAACACTGGACCCATGTATGTGAATCGGTCTCCATGTCATTCTATTATATGTAAAACACTCAGGACTCTTTTCTGACAATGAACTGTACTTGTATAGGATTTATGGCGCCCTCCAGGTTGGCTCTGCAGCCCACTGACCGCCGGACACCGTGTGGTACGTTGGTTGTGGGGTGCAGTCAGGGTGACACCAATATATACATCTACTATAAACACTTGATTGTAAAGACCACAAATGAATGTAACGTTCATGCCAGTGCTGAATATACATGACATGGGAATTATGGCTTTACTCCCCTATGTGCTACAAAAAAATCTATGTTGTGTAATTTTTCTCTATTTTTGTAGCTGCTTTGTAGCCTTTGCACGGTCTGGAATCTGTCGCACAATTCTTCTTCATGGTACCGGTCGGGGTTCTTGTAGCTCAGTGGTCATTGATTTACACTATATAATATGATATAGACACTGGCATCTCTTACACTTGAGTCTTATACTTGGCACGGCTCTTTTCTTGATTCCATTGACTGGGGAAGGTTTGCCACCAAAAATGTCAGCCTTTGGGATTTTGTGCCTTGCAGAATCGCTCCCATTCCCATCTCCCCCATTGTGATGCTGGTGATGTGCGGTAGGCAGTTAGACAGGGCAGTTGGAAGGAATCATGGATGCTGGACATACCCAATAGTTTTATTATTTTATGTTGACTTTCTGCTACAGCTGCTTCATTTAGAAATGTGACAATTTTGGTGGTAAGGTTTGCTTTTTTCCAGCATATCACATGTATACTGGACAGGGTCCCTGCCCCTCCTGTACCTGTACGTCCTGATCGCCTAGATTTAGTGTACTTGATCTTGTCTCCCTCATCCTCATGTAAAGCGCCATGGAACCTAATGGCGCTATATAAATAAAAAATAATAATAATACCTGCCTCATTGATCTTTAGAATTGGGAGATAGCCAGGCACCTGCCACATATCTACCAAACCGTTTGCATCATGAAGGGTGTGCAGCTGGTGATGTGACCTCACCGGGTAATAATAAGTACTGAAGGATTGCACCCGGGTGGCATATATTCGTCAGTAATATTTATTGTGTCTAGAATGGTAACTCCCATGAAATGTTCTATATTTTCTGTGTCCCTGTATGATGTTGTAGTGGTCACTTGTTGGGAACTTATACTTTGAAACCGGTCCCATTAAGTCTGTTGCGGTTCTGGTGATACGGTGCGTGCCCTCAGAGGGTCGCGCTTACACGTTAATATGAATGCTGCGGGATCTTCTATAGCAACGTCCTTCATCATATTTGACATTTGGATGAGACGAGACATAAAGGGAAAGTTTCATAGTTGATGAGACCAGAACTGGGAGAACGACTGATCGATGATTAAATATGGTGCTTCATATCCAAAGAGCAAAAAAAGGCTGCAAAAAATGTATGAAATGATGGGCAAAATATAATGCCAGGAATGTAACTGCTAAACGGGGGGGCAAGGTCTTGTGCGTTCTTTCCTTCTTTTTCTTCTTTAAGGGTGTGGGGAGACCTCAGCTGGTCTGAGCATTCATATGGGGTGGAGGGATGAGAGGGACTATATGGGGCAAGAGGGGCTATATGGGGTGGGGGTGAGAGGGGCTATATGGGGCAAGAGGGGCTATATGGGGTGGAGGGTGAGAGGGGCTATATGGGGTGGAGGGGTGAGAGAGGGCTATATGGGGTGGAGGGGTGAGAGGGGCTATATGGGGTGGAGGGGTGAGAGAGGGGCTATATGGGTGGAGGGCGAGAGGGGCTATATGGGGTGGAGGGAGAGAGGGTTTATATGGGGTGGAGGGGTGAGAGGGGCTATATGGGGTGGAGGGAGAGAGGGTTTATATGGGGTGGAGGGGTGAGAGGGGCTATATGGGGTGGAGCGGGGAGAGGGGCTATATGGGTGGAGGGGAGAGAGGGCTATATGGGGTGGAGGGGTGAGAGGGGCTATATGGAGTGGAGGGTGAGAGGGTTTATATGGGGGGGAGGGGTGAGAGGGTTTATATGGGGTGAGAGGAGCTATATCCTGATGGTCGGTGCCTTGTGTCATTTAGTCCCTTTTTTTTTCTTACTGATGGATCCTTTTTTTGTGTAGGAGGTGAAGGTGGTTGAATGTCGTCAGGATGGACTTTTGTCTTCTGTGTATTTCCTAGTGACATATGTTTTGTATTACTGTGCCTGGGGGGGTCGGGGTTTCTAAAACTATGTGCTGAGAACTTTCTTGTGCATTAAATCAGCTCTTTCTGCACTTTCTATGCAATGAGATTGGAGTGCTTGAACTGCTGGATGGACAGATGACTGAACCATTACTGCCAATCGTAATCCTATATTTTTTTCTTTTTTGTACATGTAACGGATGAAGCATATTTTGCACTGGCTACTGATATT
The DNA here is from genome assembly GCA_033576535.1 of Allobates femoralis. NCBI lineage: Eukaryota > Metazoa > Chordata > Amphibia > Anura > Aromobatidae > Allobates > Allobates femoralis. The sequence continues at coordinate 4,406,533 of JARQOC010000011.1, forward strand.
GTACAAGAACATTCTAGAACTGGAATCTGTATGAAATGCAAATAAACCTCTTTATACAAAAAGAAAACAGACTTTGAGCCTTTATTGTGCAATGCAAAAACTAAGGGTACCGTCACACGAGTACACCTCGCCGGAGATATCTTCGGGGCGTGCACGTTTTTGGCGCCCCGCCAGCGTCGCCGTCGCGTGTTTACATGCAGCGATACCTCCGGCGATGTTAAAGGCGCCATCGCCGCTGGGGTGTCTACAAACCCCAGCGACGATGCTGTAACATGGGAGCCTATGGCTCCCATCGCCTGTAACATCGCCGATCGGCATGTTACATGGGGCGACGTGTGCACATCGCCCCAGAGTGCTCGCACAGCACAGTTCAGCACAGTTCTGCACAACCAGGCGACCACTCTAAGGCGATTTTTTGCCTCATTATCGCCCCTTTACACTAGGCGACGCACCGGCGCTGTCGCCGGCGATAAGACACACACCTGCGTCGCCTGTGAAATCGCCGCCGATGTGTCCAGGTGTGACGGTACCCTAAGAGCTTGTAAAATGTTGCAGCGCCGATACATTTCTAGTTGGTGTCTTTATTGTCCGGCCTAAATGCTCCAAAAATGATCCTGAGTAAGGACTAGGTGACAGAGAGGAGTGAACCTGTTCAGGTTCTGTTTGGGTTCTTGACATTTAAAAAGCACTGGCGTGAGCTTCGCTGTGGTCGGATACAGTTGGTGTGCGCACCAGGGGTAAAAGCACAGTTTTTGGGTGCAGTATGTTTCCAAAATTAATAAACATACGGTATATATATTCCGGCCCCTGGAAGTGTTTTGCTTATGCCTGGCTGTATGTGTGATGAGAGCTGAACTGTCAATCTGTGACTTCGGGTCCTGAACAGTGCACAGAATCATAGTCTGGCAGCACGCGGGTCCGCTCGCTCCTCTCTACGCCTCTTTACATGACTCAGCAATATAAAAGATTTTACACGCTGAATGTGGTAAATGATTTTTGCTGTAAAATCTGATGTGAGAAGAAACCTGATGCCGCTGCTTCCAGAGTTCCCGGCCGGTGATAAACTTTACATGCAACATTCAGAGAAAGGAGCGAAGACTGAGGAAGACACACAAAGTGGAGGTTATGTGCGAGTCTCACCGCTGCGCTGATCATCAGAGTTCACCTTTATCGGATAGCTGAGCGCCCTCTTATGAATGCAGACACTTAATACCTATTTTGTTCTTTGGAAGTGTTTATGGCCACATCCACAGTCCTATTTCTTTTAATGATGGTGTTCAGAACTCTATAGCCGACACATTTGCCTTTTATTCCCACCCTTTCTGCTTTGGCCGTGCAGTTTTCAGACTTTGTTTTGTTGCATTTTACTTCTGCAAAATTTTCCAGAACAAAAATCTGCTCCACTTTACAGCATCGCTGCAAATGAAAGTTTTTAAAGGATTTGTTAGCTTTTCCTCACTTTGACACCTTTGGTTGAGCACAAGTGATGACAATGAGAACGTAGCTTTTGGGACATGTGCACGATTGATGCATGGTGTTAGTGCATTGTTGGCACAAGCCATCATGTTAGGGTTTAGAAGCTGAACCAGCAATGGGTATAACCTGTGTAGTCACAGTTGCAGCCAGGGCTGCGGAGTACACGGAGTTGTGGAGTCTCCGTGTCCGTTATGGTAGAGTTAAGGCCACTTTACACACACAGATATCTGTGTCCACCTTCTGAACAGATCTCTGGTTGCAGTGAAATCATGGACACATTGTTACATTTGTACACAGCCACAAAATAGAACAATGTGTCCATGATTTCACTGCAACCAGAGATCTGTTCAGAAGGTGGACACAGATATCTGTGTGTGTAAAGCGGCCTTTTAGAGTTGCAGTTGGATTCAGGGAAATTGAGGAGTCGGAGATTTAGCTTACTGACTGCACACCAGGGCAGGGGAGTTGAGGTCAGTGTCCATTTTGTTGGCGTTACAGTTGGAGTCAGATTCAGGGAAATTGAGGAGTCGGAGGTTGTCGTACCGACTCCATAGCCCTGGTTGCAGCATTTCTGTGATTGCCAGAAGTAATATCAAATTGAAGAAAACCACGAACTCATTATCTACATCAATGTACAATATTCATGTATCTGAGTGGGTCCTGAAATCTTATGCTCCCAAAATAGCTGCAATAGCCCATGGCCTTAAAGCCACCACTTGCATTGTAGAGCCCAGACAAGACCTGACCACCCTAGAGAACCTGAATACATGAACCAGATGCCACTATTGCCCCCTGGACCACAGCTAGTCCTCTCTGGTAGGAGAATAATATTAGGTAGAGGAATAACAGTTAACCCTTGTAACGGCTGGTGGCATCCTGTATAACGTAGTGTAGCATCAAAGGAAAACCTTCAAGATATTTGGTAGATGGATATCGGCTAATTCATTTTATTAGAGAGCAGAGAGTAGTCCCTCATCGGGCAGGTGACAGCACGTTGTAGGTGCCCGGTCCTGGCGGCATTATGCACAATGATGAAGGGCATGGAGCATCTAAATCAGGTACAATGTTGTAGAGAGTTTGAGGCAGAAAATGTGTCGGACTTCCTTGCTCCAAAGACTTGAGGATAGAGTAGATGCATAGGACAACCATATGCAGGCATTAATGCCCTAAAGAGCTGAGCATCAGACCCCCACTGAGGGGCATCAGACCCCTATAATGGGCTTGGGACCCCCACTAATGGGCTTGGAACCCCACTAATGGCACGAACCGCCCCACTAATGGGCACAGACCCCCCCACTGATGGACACGGGCCCCACTGATCTTTTATCATAAATATGGTTCATCAGTGGTTGGAATAAAACATGTTACATTGTAACAACTTGATTACTTGTCATTGTGGAAATTGTATGTTTGTGTTTTTTTGTGTAATATTATCGATGCCCCTTAGGCCCTGAGTGTGAGCTGCTGTGAACCCGTTCTCAGCCGTTAGTGCTGATTGGATTTTTTTGTTGGATCTCGCCCCATTTTGCTGCGGTAGAACATTTACTTAGCATTTTAACCTTTTAAACATCAGTCCTGAAGCCAATGTTAATGAGCAGTGAATGTTGGATTATTGCTCTGTGCAGATGGGGTGTTTAATGGTCCAGGAAATGACTTTATAAAACCCAGTACAGCGCGTCCCAGTGCTACTAGTAACTGGGCTAAGAATAGCTGCTCCGGGCGGAGGCGCCCAGTCAGGGGGTGGCTACTTTCCATTCCCTTGGAAGTTTGATGTGAGCTGTTCTGCTGACCAGGTGATGGATGACGGCAGCGCTGCCTGCAAAAAACAGATGAAGGGGGATCTGCAGCAAATAATATATAAAGCGTTTTAGAGCGTTCACTAAAAGAGACTGTAAGATCTGACCTCTCCACAGAGGTGTGCGCTGATTTTGGGAGTGTTTTACTAGTTTAGTCTACAGCAGCACAGAGTGTTTCAGAAGATGTTTTGACCTTTGGTAGTGGAAAGAAGTCTAAAGTAGCAGAGGATTTCTGAGGGGTGTTCTGATCTTGTAGAGGCTGGGTTATATACTGGGAGGTGTGGGGTACACAGCAGCACAGAGTAATTCAACGCAGCGTACCGAACGCAGCCAAACGCATGCGCACTGCGTTCCTATGTTTAACATGGGAACGCATGGTGCCTGCGTTTGGCTGCGTTCGATGCACATAATTTGTGCGCCCTCCTCCGCTCTCTGAACGCACCAAGTTGCATTTTTTGTGCGTTCACGGGCGCTTTGTTTTATCAGCAAGCGCACAAACAATGCATGGATCTCAATGGATCCGCAGTGTCCTCCGCATGACAGCGCAGGAGATCGCTGCGGATCACATTCAAATCTCTCCCGGTGGCCAATCAGCGATCTCGGTGGCAGCTGGGAGGAGGAGATCTCTGCTGCTGATCTCCGCCTACTGGCCGCTGCCAAGATCGTTGATTGCACTGATTGGCTGGCTGGGCACCATACCGATGTGAACACATGCGGAGATTCTTTGCTGCGTTCACATCAATATGGCAGTGTTTGCAATGCATTTGCGTCTACATGCCCTCCGCATACAAATGCAAATGTGAAACCGGCCTTATACACTGGGAGGTGTGGGGTACACAGCAGCACAGAGTATTTCAGGAGTGTTCTCTTGTAGAAGCGGTGACTGTGCTGCTGTGTACTCCACACCTCCCAGTATGTAACTCAGTCACTGCCTCTACAAGAGAAGATCACTCCTGAAATACTCTGTGCTGCTGTGTACTCCATACCTCCCAGTATGTAACCCAGAGTATTTCAGGAGTGTTCTCTTGTAGAGGCAGTGACTGTGTTGTATACTGGGAGGTGTGCAGTACACAGCAGCACAGAGTATTTCAGTGTTCTGATTTTGTAGTAGCCATGACCGGAGAGGTCGGAATGGGGCCCCAGAATGGTATGTGTGTCCCCTCTGGGGTCCCCACCTCTCATGTTCCGCTTTCATGGACCATTATTAACAGCTAATGATAATGTCTTTTTCCAGGAGTTGTACATTAATAGGGAAGGTTATATATTAACAGCCCGGGCCCCCGCCTGTGCATCCACCTGGGCCCCCGCCTTCCTCCAGGCATCACTTTCCCTCTGCTCTGTGTCATCCATCTCATCTGAGGCAGAACCAAAAAATCAAAGAAAACTTTACAAACAACTTTACCATACAGTCTGGTGTTATCCGGGGATTTGTGCACCAACGTCTTTTCGAGATTTTTTGGTGCAGATCTTCTTCAGGGAAAAAAAGAGAAACTGCTGCAAAAACACTCAAAAAATTCTCTTCCTATTCAGGATCACTACAACTCCCAGCATGTCCTGCTGCTCTCCCACCTTTACTAACAGAAGTTCTAACATTATGAGGGAACAGCGGCCTGCGGCCATCCACTGACTAAACATAAAAAGAATGGTGTACTGACCTGTTCAGAAGCGCTGTCAGTTCATCGCCCGTCCTCCGTCACATACGGTCTGCCACCTGTCCTCCATCGCACACGGTCTGCCATCTGTCCTTCGTCACATATGGTCTGCCGCCTGTCCTCCATCACATCTCCACTCTGCCGCCCGTTCTCTGTCACATCTCCCATCCTCCGTCACATCTCCCATACTCAGTCACATCGCCACTCTGCCGCCTGTCCTCCGTCACATCTCCACTCTGCCGCCTGTCCTCCGTCACATCTCCACTCTGCCGCCCATCCTCCATAACATCTCCCATACGCCAGCCCATCTCCACGCTGCCGCCCGTTCTCTGTCACATCTCCCATCCTCTGTCGCATCTCCCATCCTCTGTCGCATCTCCCATCCTCCGTCGCATCTCCCATCCTCCGTCGCATCTCCCATCCTCCGTCGCATCTCCCATCCTCCGTCGCTTCTCCCATCCTCCGTCGCTTCTCCCATACACCGGCCCATCTCCTCTCCTCCGCCCGTCCTCCATCACATCTCTACTCTGCCGCCCATTCTCTGTCACATCTCTCCTCCGCCCGTCCTCCATCACATCTCTCCTCCGCCCGCCCTCCATCACATCTCCCATCCTCCATCACATCTCCCATCCTCCATCACATCTCCCATCCTCCATCACATCTCCCATAGGCCGGCCCATGTCCACTCATCCGCCCGCCCTCCGTCACATCTACGCTCTACACTGCCCAGCAGGGCCGTAACTACCATAGGTGCAGGGGTTGCGATCGCGCCCGGGCCCTGCAACCTCCCTTTGGCCTATAGAAAAAGACTAATACTATTAAAGATTTACTATAATTGGGGGCCCTGTTGGAGCTTTCGCATCGGGGCCCCTGGGCCTGAAGTTACGCCACTGCTGCCCAGCAAGACAGTCATTTGTCTGTGACCATAATGTACATCATCCTTCACCCTCACTATACGCCATGTTGGATGCAAAAACAACACAACCGTCCTCCTCAGAGAAACACCCGACTGACAGGAAGTAGAGGACGGCTCCAGCCACCTCTCACACTGCTGAGGTAACATGAAAGCTAAGCTGCCATTGGCTGCTCTGCTGTTGTAGAATGAAAGCTGAGCTCTGATTGGTTGCTCTATTCAAATAAGAGCTGAGTTCTGATATGGAAAATAAAAGTGGATCTCTGATTGGCTGCTAAGCTCTGCCTGGTTGCTATGGCCTACCCCATGGCAACCACAGTTGCTGTATCATGGCCGCCCTGAATGTGTAATACAGATATATTCATACACACATTGTGCCTTCTGCTGAGTGACTCCTTGTCCTGTCTATCTGTCACATACGTGGTCTCCGGGCCCCGGGCCCCAGGCCGGTGCTGTGCTGTCATTGGTTGGCCATCAGGTTATATAAAGTGTTTAGAGGCCCATAAGAACTGACTAAGGGCCCCGTAATGCAGTGGGGGCCACATGTCCTCTGCCCCCCCTCTGAAGACGCTCCGTACTTCACTGTACAAGTCGCTGAGGAGCCGCAGGTGGTTTTTAGTGTTTTACCAAAGTCTTTGCTTGAAAAACAACTTGTGGTTTCTTCGTTATTAAACGAGTGAAAAGGATAGAAAACGTCAGTAAAAAAAGACGCTTCAAAGACTCCAGAAATAAGGTCAAAAATCCCCTGAAAACGTCAGGAAAAGATGCTGCATCCTCAGAGAACGCGCGGTGCCTGCAACGTGACGAGGCGGGAAGACGCTCACATGGGCCGGAGCCTGCAGAGGCTGAAACTGAGGGCAGAGAAGATTGGGAATGGCCCCGAACATGGCCCCCCCGGCCGGATACATGGGAATCCCCCAGAACATGGCCCCCGCGGCCGGATACATGGGAATCCCCCAGAACATGGCCCCCGCGGCCGGATACATGGGAATCCCCCAGAACATGGCCCCCGCGGCCAGATACATGGGAATGGCCCCGAACATAGCCCCCGCGGCCGATACATGGAATGCCCCGAACATGGCCCCCGCGGCCAATACATGGAATCCCCAGAACATGGCCCCCGTGCCGGATACATGGGAATCCCCCAGAACATGGCCCCGCCAGCCGGATACATGGGAATCCCCCAGAACATGGCCCCGCAGCCGGATACATGGAAATCCCCCAGAACATGGCCCACGCGGCCGGATACATGGGAATCCCCCAGAACATGGCCCCCGCGGCCGGATACATGGGAATCCCCCAGAACATGGCCCCCGCGAGCCGGATACATGAGAATCCCCAGACATGGCCCCCGCGGCCGGATACATGAGAATCCCCAGAACATGGCCCCCGCGGCCGGAATGAAACCCAGAGCATGGCCCGCGCGATAATGGAATCCCCAGAACATGGCCCCCGCGGCCGGATACATGGAATCCCAGAACATGCCCGCAGCGATACATGGAATCCAAAATGGCCCCCGCGGCCGGATACATGGGAATGGCCCAGAACATGGCCCCCGCGGCCGGATACATGGGAATGGCCCAGAACATGGCCCCCGCGGCCGGATACATGGGAAGGGCCCAGAACATGGCCCCGCGGCCGGATACATGGAATCCCCCAGAACATGGCCCCCGCGCCGGATACATGGGAACCCCCCAGAACATGGCCCCCGCGCCCGGATACATGGGAATGGCCCCAGAACATGGCCCCCGCGGCCGGATACATGGGAATCCCCCAGAACATGGCCCCCCGCGCCGGATATATGGGAATCCCCCAGAACATGGCCCCCGCGGCCGATACATGAGAATCCCCCAGAACATGGCCCCCGCGGCCAGATACATGGAATGCCCGAACATGGCCCCCGCGCCGGATACATGGGAAGGCCTCGAACATGACCCCCGCCGCCGGATACATGGGAATGGCCCAGAACATGGCCCCCACGGCCGGATACATGGAATGGCCTCGAACATGACCCCCGCGCCGGATACATGGGAATCCCCCAGAACATGGCCCCCGCAGCCTGATACATGGGAATCCCCCAGAACATGGCCCCCGCGGCCGGATACATGGGAATCCCCCAGAACATGGCCCCCGCGGCCAGATACATGGGAATGGCCCCGAACATAGCCCCCGCGGCCGGATACATGAGAATGGCCCCGAACATGGCCCCCGCGGCCAGATACATGGGAATCCCCCAGAACATGGCCCCCGTGCCCGGATACATGGGAATCCCCCAGAACATGGCCCCCGCCGCCGGATACATGGGAATCCCCAGAACATGGCCCCCGCAGCCGGATACATGAGAATCCCCCAGAACATGGCCCACGCGGCCGGATACATGGGAATCCCCCAGAACATGGCCCCCGCGGCCGGATACATGGGAATCCCCCAGAACATGGCCCCCGCAGCCGGATACATGAGAATCCCCCAGAGCATGGCCCCCGCGGCCGGATACATGAGAATCCCCCAGAACATGGCCCCCGCAGCCGGATACATGGGAATCCCAGAACATGGCCCCCGCGGCCGATACATGGAATGCCAAACATGGCCTCCGCACCGATACATGGAATCCCCCAGAACATGGCCCCCGCGGCCGGATACATGGGAATCCCCCAGAACATGGCCCCCGCAGCCGGATACATGGGAATGGCCCAGAACATGGCCCCCGCGCCGATACATGGGAATCCCAGAACATGGCCCCGCAGCCGGATACATGGAATCCCCAGAACATGGCCCCCGCGGCCGATACATGGGAATGGCCCAGAACATGGCCCCCGCGGCCGGATACATGGGAATGCCCAGAACATGGCCCCCGCGGCCGGATACATGGAATCCCCCAGAACATGGCCCCGCGGCCGGATAATGGGAATCCCCCAGAACATGGCCCCGCGCGGATACATAGAACATGCCCGCGGCGGATACAGGAATGGCCCCGAACATGGCCCCCGCGGCCAGATACATGGGAATCCCCAGAACATGGCCCGCGCCGGATACATGACCCGAACATGGCCCCGCACGAACATGGAATGGCCAGAACATGGCCCGGCCGATACATGGGATGGCCCAGAACATGGCCCCGCAGCCGGATACATGGATCCCCCAGACATGGCCCCGCGCCGGATACATGAATCCCAGAACATGGCCCCCGCGCCGGATACATGGAGCAAATGGCCCCGCGGCCGATAGGGAGGCAAACATGGCCCGCAGCGTCAGGAACCGAACATGGCCCCCCGCGAAATGGATCCCCGAAATGGCCCCCGCAGCCGCAGAATGGCCCAGAACATGACCCGCGGCCGATACATGGAATGGCCGAACATGGCCCCGCGCCGGATACATGGAATCCCCAGAACATGGCCCCGCGGCCGGATACATGGGAAGGCCAACATGCCCCGCCGGATACATGGAATGCCAGAACATGGCCCCCGCGCCGATACATGGATCCCCCAGAACATGGCCCCCGCCGGATACATGGGAATCCCCCAGACATGGCCCCGCGCCCGGATACATGGAATGCCAGAACATGGCCCCGCGGCCGATACATGGAATCCCCCAGAACATGGCCCCGCGGCCGGATATGGAATCCCCAGAACATGGCCCCGCGCAGATACATGAGAATCCCGAACATGGCCGCGGCCAGATACTGATGGCCGACATGGCCCCGCGACCGGATACATGGAAAGCCGAACATGACCCCCGGGATACTGGGAATGGCCCAGAACATGGCCCCCCGCGGATACATGGAAAGCCGAACATGCCCCCGCGCCGGATACAGAATCCCCCAGAACATGGCCCGCGCCGATCATGGATCCAGAATGGCCCGCGGCCGGATACATGGGAATCCCAGAACATGGCCCCCGCGGCCAAACTTGGAATGCCGAACATGCCCGCGGCCGGATACATGAGATGGCCCGAACATGGCCCCCGCGGCCAGACTGGGAATCCCAGAACATGGCCCCCGGCCCGGATACATGGAATCCCAGAACATGGCCCCCGCAGCGGATACAGAAATCCCCCGAAATGGCCCCCGATACATGGTCCCCCAGAACATGGCCCCGTGGCCGGATACATGGAATCCCCCAAACATGGCCCGCAGCCGGATACATGAGAACCCAGAGCATGCCCCGCGGCCGGATACTGAAATCCCCAGAACATGGCCCCGCAGCCGGAACAGGAATGGCCCAGAACATGGCCCACGGCCGATACATGGGAATGCCCAGAACATGGCCCCGCAGCCGGATACTGGAATCCCCAGAACATGGCCCCGCGGCCGATAATGGAATCCCCCAGAACATGGCCCGCAGCCGTACATGGGAAGGCCAAACATGGCCCGCGGCCGGATACAGAATGGCCGAACATGGCCCCGCAGCCGGATACATGGAATCCCCGAACATGGCCCCCGCGGCCGGATACATGGGAATGCCCAGAACATGGCCCGGGCCGATACATGGGAATCCCAGAACATGGCCCCGGCCGGATACATGGAATCCCCCAGAACAGGCCCCGGCCGATAGGAATGGCCCAGAACATGGCCCCGCGGCCCGGACATGGGAATGGCCAGAACATGGCCCCCGGCCGGATACATGGGAATCCCAGAACATGGCCCCGCCGGGATACATGGAATCCCCCAGAACATGGCCCCGCGCCCGGATACATGGGAATGCCCAGAACATGGCCCCGCGGCCGGATACATGGAATCCCCCAGAACATGGCCCCCGCGCCGAATATGGGAATCCCCCAGAACATGGCCCCCGCGGCCAGATACATGGAATCCCCCAGAACATGGCCCCGCGGCCAGATACATGGAATGGCCCGAACATGGCCGCGCGACCGGATACATGGAAAGGCCCGAACATGACCCCCGCCGCCGGATACATGGAATGGCCCAGAACATGGCCCCCACGGCCGGATACATGGAAGCCCGAACATGACCCCCGCCGCGGATACATGGAATCCCGAACATGGCCCCCGCAGCCTGATACATGGGAATCCCCCAGAACATGGCCCGCGGCCATACATGGGAATCCCCAGAACATGGCCCCCGCGGCCAGATACATGGGAATGGCCCGAACTAGCCCCCGCGCCCGGATACATGGAATGGCCGAACATGGCCCCCGCGGCAGATACATGGGAATCCCAGAACATGGCCCCCGTGCCGGATACATGGAATCCCAGAACATGGCCCCCGCGCGATACATGGAATCCCCAGAACATGGCCCCGCAGCGATACATGAGAATCCCAGAACATGCCCCGCGGCCGATACATGGGAATCCCCCAGAACATGGCCCCCGCGGCGGATACATGGGAATCCCAGAACATGGCCCCGCAGCCGATAATGAGAATCCCCAGAGCATGGCCCCGCGGCCGATACATGAGAATCCCCCAGAACATGGCCCCCGCGGCCGGATACATGAGAATCCCCCAGAGCATGGCCCCCGCGGCGGATACATAGAATGGCCCAGAACATGGCCCCCGCGGCCGGATACATGGGAATGGCCCAGAACATGGCCCCGCGCCGGATACATGGGAATCCCCAGAACATGGCCCCCGCGGCCGGATATATGGGAATCCCCCAGAACATGGCCCCCGCGGCCAGATACATGAGAATCCCCCAGAACATGGCCCCCGCGGCCAGATACATGGAATGGCCTCGAACATGGCCCCCGCGACCGGATACATGGGAAAGGCCTCGAACATGACCCCCCCCGCCGGATACATGGGAATGGCCCAGAACATGGCCCCCACGGCCGGATACATGGGAAAGGCCTCGAACATGACCCCCGCCGCCGGATACATGGGAATCCCCAGAACATGGCCCCCGCAGCCTGATACATGGGAATCCCCCAGAACATGGCCCCCGCGGCCGGATACATGGGAATCCCCCAGAACATGGCCCCCGCGGCCAGATACATGGGAATGGCCCCGAACATAGCCCCCGCGGCCGGATACATGAGAATGGCCCCGAACATGGCCCCCGCGGCCAGATACATGGGAATCCCCCAGAACATGGCCCCCGTGCCCGGATACATGGGAATCCCCCAGAACATGGCCCCCGCAGCCGGATACATGAGAATCCCCCAGAACATGGCCCACGCGGCCGGATACATGGGAATCCCCCAGAACATGGCCCCCGTGGCCGGATACATGGGAATCCCCCAGAACATGGCCCCCGCGGCCAGATACATGAGAATCCCCAGAGCATGGCCCCCGCGGCCGGATACATGAGAATCCCCCAGAACATGGCCCCCGCAGCCGGATACATGGGAATGGCCCAGAACATGGCCCCGCGGCCGGATACATGGGAATGGCCCAGAACATGGCCTCCGCAGCCGGATACATGGAATCCCCCAGAACATGGCCCCCGCGGCCGGATATATGGGAATCCCCCAGAACATGGCCCCCGCAGCCGGATACATGGGAATGGCCCAGAACATGGCCCCCGCGGCCGGATACATGGGAATGGCCCAGAACATGGCCCCCGCAGCCGGATACATGGGAATCCCCCAGAACATGGCCCCCGCGGCCGGATACATGGGAATGGCCCAGAACATGGCCCCCGCGGCCGGATACATGGGAATGGCCCAGAACATGGCCCCCGCGGCCGGATACATGGGAATCCCCCAGAACATGGCCCCCGCGGCCGGATACATGGGAATGGCCCAGAACATGGCCCCCGCGGCCGGATACATGGGAATGGCCCAGAACATGGCCCCCGCGGCCGGATACATGGGAATCCCCCAGAACATGGCCCCCGCCGCCGGATACATGGAATCCCCAGAACATGGCCCCCGCGCCGGATACATGGGAATGGCCCAGAACATGGCCCCCGCGGCCGGATACATGGGAATCCCCCAGAACATGGCCCCGCGGCCGGATACATGGGAATCCCCCAGAACATGGCCCCCGCGGCCGATACATGAGAATCCCCAGAACATGGCCCCCGCGGCCAGATACATGGAATGGCCCGAACATGGCCCCCGCGGCCGGATACATGGGAAAGGCCTCGAACATGACCCCCGCCGCCGGATACATGGGAATGGCCCAGAACATGGCCCCACGGCCGGATACATGGGAAAGGCCCGAACATGACCCCCGCCGCCGGATACATGGGAATCCCCAGAACATGGCCCCCGCAGCCGATACATGGGAATCCCCCAGAACATGGCCCCCGCGGCCGGATACATGGGAATCCCCAGAACATGGCCCCCGCGGCCAGATACATGGGAATGGCCCCAGAACATGCCCCCGCGGCCGGATACATGAGAATGCCCCGAACATGGCCCCCGCGGCCAGATACATGGGAATCCCCCAGAACATGGCCCCCGTGCCCGGATACATGGGAATCCCCCAGAACATGGCCCCCGCCACCAGATACATGGGAATCCCCCAGAACATGGCCCCCTTGGCCGGATACATGGGAATCCCCCAGAACATGGCCCCCGCGGCCAGATACATGGGAATGGCCCAGAACATGGCCCCCGCCGGCCAGATACATGGAATGGCCTCGAACATGGCCCCCGCGGCCGGATACATGGGAATGGCCTCGAACATGACCCCCGCCGCCGGATACATGGGAATGGCCCAGAACATGGCCCCCGCACGGATACATAGGAATGGCCCAGAACATGGCCCCCACGGCCGGATACATGGGAATCCCCCAGAACATGGCCCCCGCAGCCTGATACATGGGAATCCCCCAGAACATGGCCCCCGCGGCCAGATACATGGGAATGACCCGGAACATGGCCCCCACGGCCAGATACATGGGAATCCCCCAGAACATGGCCCCCGCGGCCAGATACATGGGAATCCCCCAGAACATGGCCCCCGCGGCCAGATACATGGGAATCCCCCAGAACATGGCCCCCGCGGCCAGATACATGGGAATCCCCCCGAACATGGCCCCCGTGGCCGGATACATGGGAATGGCCCAGAACATGGCCCCCGCGGCCGGATACATAGGAATGGCCCAGAACATGGCCCCCGCGGCCGGATACATGGGAATCGCCCAGAACATGGCCCCCGCGGCCGGATACATGAGAATCGCCCAGAACATGGCCCCCGCAGCCGGATACATGGGAATCACCCAGAACATGGCCCCCGCGGCCGGATACATGGAAATCGCCCAGAACATGGCCCCCGCAGCCGGATACACGGGAATCGCCCAGAACATGGCCCCTGCGGCCGGATACATGGAAATCGCCCAGAACATGGCCCCCGCGGCCGGATACATGGGAATCGCTCAGAACATGGCCCCTGCGGCCGGATACATGAGAATCCCCCAGAACATGGGCCCCGCGGCGGGATACATGGGAATGGCCCAGAACATGGCCCCCACGGCCGGATACATGGGAATCACCCAGAACATGGCCCCCGCAGCCGGATACATGGTAATCTTCCAGAACATGGCCCCCGCAGCCAGATACATGGGAATGGGCTTCAAATCACAGTCTAAATCTTCCCCCGGCCCATGGACTCTCGTGGACTGGACTTATTGGGGCTCGGATTTGGGCCTCTAAGAATATGGGCGCAGTATGTCAGTATTGGTGATAAGATGCCGGTCCTAATACACGTCTGTCCCTGCTCTCTTCTGTGTGTCTTAACTTATGATTGAGTCTTGGCTTTGACTTCAGACATTGCATGAAAAATCTGCTAAATATTCCTACAGCGCTGGACCGGAGGGTGTCGCGGTGGTGACTGTGACTCGACCACTACTGAACAGGACTTACAGAAAATGGCTGTGGATCTCGATCTGTGCATGCGACTCCTCCGCAGCCATTTTCTGGAAGTCCTGGTCAGTAGAGGTTGAGTCACAGATTGCCTATGCCTGCAGGAACCCGGAAAATGGATGGTGGCTGCCACCACCCACCACCATGGCACCCCTGCAGCTCCAGTCCCGCAGTTCTGTCCCACTGACCACATCGTCCATGGACCCTGCCTCCAGCACCCTCACTCCAGCAGCGCAACTCTACCCTTGGTAAGCCATTGGTGGGTTCAGGATGGGGGCCATGTACAAGGATGGAGGCTATATATAAAACCCATCTCTTCAGAACAGCCTACAACCTGCAATGACCGAGCTGCCACCCCACCGCCACTGGACCCGGCGCTCCGCCACCATCGAACCCGGCATTCCACCACCACTGACCCCGGCGCTCCACCACCACTGGACCCGGCGCTCCATCACCACTAGAGCACACCCAATCTACTGTCTCTCTCCCCATTGCCCTGTAGAATGGAAGCCCTCAAGGGCAGGGTCCTCTCTCCCCTCTGTACCAGTCTGTCACTGTTAATTTGTTAATTGTATTTTTAAGTTGTTTGTATGTAATCCTTCTCATGTACAGACCATGGATTCAATAATGGTGTTCTATAAATAATAATAATGATAATAATAATAATATACCAGGATGGGGGGCCATGTACAAGGATGGAGACTATATATACTAGGATGGGGGGCCATATACAAGCATGGGGGATATATATACTGATTATAAGACAGACACTGACATTATAAGACGGACCACACTTACATTAAAACATTAAAAATATTTTTTTTTGTCTTTTCCTTCACTAAATTTGGGGCGAGTCTTATAATCAGGTGCATCTTATAAAGCGAAAAAAGTGATTAAATATCATGTCAAATATTGTTACCCTCCAGAATCGTATGCCGTTAGCCTCGAATCTTCTCCATATATAACTTATTAATATTGTTTATTTTATGTATCATTTATTATCATTATTTTTAATCAGATAATTTTTTATTGATAACCACATTAGGAATTTTCAGAAATAAACTCTAGAAATAACAAACAGTTTATACGGTAAATGTACAAAGGAGAATACAAATATTCCATAATTCCATAAGTGCCATAATTATTAGTGATTGCATCTTATTTACTGCTATTGTTTAGGTATTATTATTATCATTAACCATTGTCATTTTTGTATTGTGCCTATTACGGTATATTAATATTGTTTTTTTACTTCTATTTACTTTCATTCATTATTTATGTATAATGTATTATTAGTTTGCTATTACATTTACTGATATTATTGTATTGTATTCCTATTACCTTTTTGCTATATATTATTTTATTTTTTTTTTATGTATAATATATTAATATATATTTTCTTGTATTTATTTTTTATTTATTGTGTGTATTATTTTTTACTATAAATGATTGTAGTTATTTTTATTTTGCAGCGATCCTCATCCCCCCTTTGACATTGGATGATGTAACGGGAGTCGCCGCCTCTTGATACATTTGGCCGGGAAGTGTAATATTGCGATTTTCTTAGTAAACCGGTCTCCGGTGGCTGCGTCCAGCTGCGAGACTTATTTCAGGAATTTCAGCTAATCTAAACACAGGCCGGTTCCATCTAGTTGTGCGCCTTCCTCTCTGTACAATGTCAGGGCTGCCGACTCCACGCTGAATCCTGCTGGGGGGATAGATGTCCTGGGGCGCCCCTTCACCCCCTCCCAGTGTGTCGCTGAACCCCTGGTGCCCCCCAGTGTGTCGCTGAACCCCTGGTGCCCCCCAGTGTGTCGCTGAAACCCTGGTGCCCCCCAGTGTGTCGCTGAACCCCTGGTGCCCCCCAGTGTGTCGCTGAACCCCTGGTGCCCCCCAGTGTGTCGCTGAACCCCTGGTGCCCCCGAGTGTGTCGCTGAACCCCTGGTGCCCCCCAGTGTGTCGCTGAACCCCTGGTGCCCCCCAGTGTGTCGCTGAACCCCTGGTGCCCCCCAGTGTGTCGCTGAACCCCTGGTGCCCCTCAGTGTGTCGCTGAACCCCTGGTGCCCCTCAGTGTGTCGCTGAACCCCTGGTGCCCCCCAGTGTATCGCTGAACCCCTGGTACCACTTAGTGTGTCACTGAACCCCTGGTGCCACTTAGTGTGTCGCTGAACCCCTGGTGCCCCCCAGTGTGTCGCTGAACCCCTGGTGCCACTTAGTGTGTCGCTGAACCCCTGGTGCCCCCCAGTGTGTCGCTGAACCCCTGGTGCCCCCCAGTGTGTCGCTGAACCCCTGGTGCCACTTAGTGTGTCGCTGAACCCCTGGTGCCCCCCAGTGTGTCGCTGAACCCCTGGTGCCACTTAGTGTGTCGCTGAACCCCTGGTGCCACTTAGTGTGTCGCTGAACCCCTGGTGCCCCCCAGTGTGTCGCTGAACCCCTGGTGCCCCTCAGTGTGTTGCTGAACCCCTGGTGCCCCCCAGTGTGTCGCTGAACCCCTGGTGCCACTTAGTGTGTCGCTGAACCCCTGGTGCCCCCCAGTGTGTCGCTGAACCCCTGGTGCCCCCCAGTGTGTCGCTGAACCCCTGGTGCCACTTAGTGTGTCGCTGAACCCCTGGTGCCCTCCAGTGTGTCGCTGAACCCCTGGTGCCCCCCAGCGTGTCGATGAACTCCTGGTGCCCCCCAGTGTGTCACTGAACCCCTGGTGCGCACCCCTGTGTTGCTGAGCCCTCCCTGGTGCACCCCTGTGTCACTAAACCCTGATGTGCCCCCCGTGTCACGGACCCCTGGTGCACCATTTCCCCCCCAGTGTGTCACTGAACCCCTGGTGCGCACCCCTGTGTTGCTGAGCCCTCCCTGGTGCACCCCTGTGTCACTAAACCCTGATGTGCCCCCCGTGTCACGGACCCCTGGTGCACCATTTCCCCCCCTGTGTGTCGCTGACACCCTGATACGCCTCTCTGTTTTGCTGATCCCTTGTGCACCCCCTCTGTTTTGCTGATCCCTTGTACACCCCCTCTGTTTTGCTGATCCCTTGTACACCCCCTCTGTTTTGCTGATCCCTTGTGCACCCCCTCTGTTTTGCTGATCCCTTGTGCACCCCCTCTGTTTTGCTGGTCCCTTGTGCTCCACCTCTGTTTTAATGATCCCTTGTGCACCTCCTCTGTTTTTGCTGATCCCTTGATCACCACCTCTGTTTTGCTGACCCCTGGTGCACCCCTCTAGTTTGCTGATCCCTAGTGCTCCACCTCTGTTTCACTGAACCCTGGTACGCCCCCCTGTGTTGCTGACGCCTGGCACCCCCCCCCTCACCTCCCCCATGTCACTGTCCCCTGGCGCCCCCCCTTCATGTCACTGTCCCCTGGCACCCCCCCTCTGTGTTGCTGACCCCTGGCGCCCCCCCTTTCCCTCTATGTCGCTGACCCCTAGTACGTTGCTCTGTGTGTAGTTGAACCCAGGTCTCAGGCTTCGGTGCTAGGAAGGGGATACCTGACCTTCATGCAATTATTCACTAGGTGTAACTGCAGACTATTGCGTCTTCTCTTATTACTTGTATCTAACCAATATTTCTGGTGTTTGAGAACCAAAACCCCTTTATACTGTTAGAATATACAACAGCTGCAGGCTTCCACTGTGGAGGGACTGATCTGGGCCGGCAGCAGATGGCGCTGCATTCATCTATAGAGTTAATCCATAGAATTGACTTCTCTGTTGGTTTTGGCAGTTCCCTCCTATATCATCCATGTCGTGATGATGATGATGATGATTGATGGTGATGATGATGGTGATGATGATGGTGATGATGATGATTGATGATGATGGTGATGACGATGATGATTGATGGTGATGATGATGATTGATGATAGATGATGATTGATGATGATGGTGATGATGATGATTGATGATAGATGATGATTGATGATGGTGATGATGATGATTGTGATGACGATAATGGTGATGAAGATGATGACGATGATGATTGATGATGATTGTGATGATGATGATGATGATTGATGGTGATGATGATGATGATTGATGATGATTGATGATTGTGATGATGATTGTGATGATAATGGTGATGATGATGATTGATGATGATAGTGATGATGGTGATGACGATAATGATTGATGATGGTGATGATGATTGATGATGATTGATGATGATGATTGGTGATGATGATGATGATGATTGATGATGATTGATGATGATGATGATGGTGATGATGATGATTGATTGTGATGATGATGATTGTGATGATAATGGTGATGATGATGATGATGATGATTGATGATAATGGTGATGATGATGATGATGATTGTGATGATGATTGATGATGGTGATAATGATGATTGTGATGATGATGATGATGATTGATAATGATGGTGATGATGATGATGATGATTGATAATGATGGTGATGGTGATGATGATGATGATGATTGATAATGATGGTGATGATGATGATGATGATTGATAATGATGGTGATGGTGATGATGATGGTTGCTGTAGGTCGTTCTCGCACAATGTTCAGCCGATGGTGATTCTGCTGTAATCTGTGACCTGACACCCACACATAGATGGCTGCACCCCCCCCCCCCCTGAAGATCACATTACAGAGAGTGAAAGGTCCCAATTGTTAAACGATTTCCACATTTTTGGCCTTTACTGTATTTCAGTCTTGCACAATCATCTCTTGGTTTAGATACATCATCTCGGCTGCACTCAGACCCAAGAGATTGGATTCTCTTACGTAGAGCTGTGAAGATCCCAGGGAGAGTATCACATGGGATTAGATACACAGCTGAGTGGTCAGCTTCACAGCCCTCAACAGTCAGTATCACATATGATAAGACTAGCTATAGCAGCTCAACAAGACAGTATCACACAGGATAGGATTAGATACACAGCTCAGCAGACAGTATCACACAGGATAGGATTAGATACACAGCTCAACAGACAGTATCACACAGGACAGGATTAGATACACAGCTCAGCAGACAGTATCACACAGGAGAGGATTAGATACACAGCTCAACAGACAGTATCACACAGGATAGGATTAGATACACAGCTCAACAGACAGTATCACACAGGACAGGATTAGATACACAGCTCAGCAGACAGTATCACACAGGAGAGGATTAGATACACAGCTCAGCAGACAGTATCACACAGGATAGGATTAGATACACAGCTCAGCAGACAGTATCACACATGATAGGATTAGATACACAGCTCAGCAGACAGTATCACACAGGAGAGGATTAGATACAGCTCAGCAGACAGTATCACACAGGATAGGATTAGATACACAGCTCAGCAGACAGTATCACACAGGAGAGGATTAGATACACAGCTCAGCAGACAGTATCACACAGGATAGGATTAGATACACAGCTCAGCAGACAGTATCACACAGGATAGGATTAGATACACAGCTCAGCAGACAGTATCACACGGGATAGGATTAGATACACAGCTCAGCAGACAGTATCACACAGGATAGGATTAGATACACAGCTCAGCAGACAGTATCACACAGGAGAGGATTAGATACACAGCTCAGTAGACAGTATTACACAGGAGAGGATTAGATACACAGCTCAGCAGACAGTATCACACAGGATAGGATTAGATACACAGCTCAGAAGACAGTATCACACAGGATAGGATTAGATACACAGCTCAGCAGACAGTATCACACAGGATAGGATTAGATACACAGCTCAGCAGACAGTATCACACAGGATAGGATTAGATACACAGCTCAGCAGACAGTATCACACAGGATAGGATTAGATACACAGCTCAGCAGACAGTATCACACAGGATAGGATTAGATACACAGCTCAGCAGACAGTATCACACAGGATAGGATTAGATACACAGCTCAGCAGACAGTATCACACAGGAGAGGATTAGATACACAGCTCAGCAGACAGTATCACACAGGATAGGATTAGATACACAGCTCAGCAGACAGTATCACACAGGATAGGATTAGATACACAGCTCAGCAGACAGTATCACACGGGATAGGATTAGATACACAGCTCAGCAGACAGTATCACACAGGATAGGATTAGATACACAGCTCAGCAGACAGTATCACACAGGAGAGGATTAGATACACAGCTCAGTAGACAGTATTACACAGGAGAGGATTAGATACACAGCTCAGCAGACAGTATCACACAGGATAGGATTAGATACACAGCTCAGAAGACAGTATCACACAGGATAGGATTAGATACACAGCTCAGCAGACAGTATCACACAGGATAGGATTAGATACACAGCTCAGCAGACAGTATCACACAGGATAGGATTAGATACACAGCTCAGCAGACAGTATCACACAGGATAGGATTAGATACACAGCTCAGCAGACAGTATCACACAGGATAGGATTAGATACAGGACTATTTCCGGCTCAGACACCAGTATAACACTGAGCTTTCGTTCACTCTTCGTGTTAGGGTTGGGGACTTAGTTGTGATGATGACGATGGTGACGGCTGCAGAGGGCACAGCGTTTAGTAGTATTTATGGGTATTTCTACACATAGATTGCAGACTTGGCACGGCCGTGTGCCCGCTGTAGCCGCTTCCTGTGGGTGGTTGGGCATTTCTCATGCCTCCGTGTTCTCGGTGCCACTCCTGACAATTAAAATGTTCTTGGAATAAAATTTCATCAGCGGCGTCTGTACCAGATCGTGAGGAGGTGCGGCACATCGCTCCCGTGTTCTCCATAACTACGGCACGAAAACATTGTGACCCCCAACATACTCCCTCGGCTGGCACGCCACCTGGCATCTCCGAGTGCCCCCGGATCACCTCACTCAGCCGTCCCTCCTGACTCCACGTCCCACGTGGCCCCATGTGCAGCATTACACTGGATATATATATATACAGTTGTGGCCAAAAGTATTGACACCCCTGCAATTCTGTCAGATAATCCTCCGTTTCTTCCTGAAAATGATTGCAATCACAAATTCTTTGATATTATTATCTTCATTTAATTTGTCTTCAATGAAAAAACACAAAAGAGAATGAAGCAAAAAGCAAAACATTGATCATTTCACACAAAACTCCAAAAATGGGCCGGACAAAAGTATTGGCACCCTCAGCCTAATACTTGGTTGCACAACCTTTAGCCAAAATACCTGCGATCACCCGCTTCCGGTAACCATCAATGAGTTTCTTACAATGCTCTGCTGGAATTTTACACCATTCTTCTTTGGCAAACTGCTCCAGGTCCCTGATATGTGAAGGCGCCTTCTCCAAACTGTCATTATTAGATCTCTCCACAGGTGATCTATGGGATTCAGGTCTGGACTCATTGCTGCCACCTTAGAAGTCTCCGGTGCTTTCTCTCACACCATTTTCTAGTGCTTTTTGAAGTGTGTTTTGGGTCATTGTCCTGCTGGAAGACCCATGACCTCTGAGGGAGACCCAGCTTTCTCACACTGGGCCCTACATTATGCTGCACAATGTGTTGGTAGTCTTCAGACTTCATAATGCCATGCACACGGTCAAGCAGTCCAGTGCAGAGGCAGCAAAGCAACCCCAAACCATCAGGGAACCTCCGCCATGTCTGACTGTAGGGAGCGTGCTCTTTTCTTTGAATGCCTCTTTTTTCTCCTGTAAACTCTATGTTGATGCCTTTGCCCATAAATCTCTACTTTTGTCTCATCTGACCAGAGAACATTCTTCCAGAATGTTTTAGGCTTTCTCAGGTAAGTTTTGGCAAACTCCAGCCTGGCTTTTTTATGTCTCGGGGTAAGAAGTGGGGTCTTCCTAGGTCTCCTACCATACAGTCCCTTTTCATTCAGACGCTGACGGATAGTACGGGTTGACACTGTTGCACCCTCGGACTGCAGGGCAGCTTGAACTTGTTTGGATGTTAGTCGCGGTTCTTTATCCACCATCCGCACAATCCTGCGTTGAAATCTCTCATTTTTTCTTTTCCGTCCACATCTAGGGAGGTTAGCCACAGTGCCATGGGCTTTACACTTCTTGATGACACTGCGCACGGTAGACACAGGAACATTCAGGTCTTTGGAGATGGACTTGTAGCCTTGAGATTGCTCATGCTTCCTCACAATTTGGTTTCTCAAGTCCTCAGACAGTTCTTTGGTCTTCTTTCTTTTCTCCATGCTCAATGTGGTGCACACAAGGACACAGGACAGAGGTTGAGTCAACTTTAATCCATGTCAACTGGCTGCAAGTGTGCTTTAGTTATTGCCAACACCTGTTAGGTGCCACAGGTAAGTTACAGGTGCTGTTAATTACACAAATTACAGAAGCATCACATGATTTTTCTAACAGTGCCAATACTTTTGTCCACCCCCTTTTTTATGTTTGGTGGAATTAGATCCAATTTGGCTTTAGGACAATTCTTTTTTTGGTTAAATCAATGTTTATTTGCAATCCAAATAAAGAGAGAAAACAAGTTACAACTGTAATTGTACAAAGATGGGGCGCAAAGAGTTTTACATTTATCAAAAATACATATAAACTTGACTGAGTAGGATTAGGATCATTCACTTTTTAATATATTCTTCCAGGTGATGTAGTTCCTACTATCTTATCTTAAGGGTAGTATTTCTCATAATATCCCACGTGAAGACGCCGATGCATCTTCATGGGAAATATATCCATCACTATCACTAAATCTAGTCGTCTAACAAAATCAGGAATGCACAAACTTATATTGCAGTATACACTCATCCGAATGCATTTATAAAAAATAACATTTGTAACAAGACGTAGAAAGATAGAATAGAAAGAAAGAAAGGGGGGAAAGAATAGGTGTAGGGTGGGGGACCGAGCGTAACGTCCTCTCAAGCTTGAAGTATTTTCAACCTCACCTCATGTCTTAATATTGGAACCCATCTATAAAGCGGTCAACTATCATCCCACTGGTTTAACCATTCCTTCAAATCCTGTGATTCCCTGTACATGAACCAAGGAGCCCATAAGGTACAGTGTCTATCAGCTGCGGCCGGACCTGGAAGGGACTGAGACGTCAGTTCCTCTAATCTGCAAACATCATTGAGTTCTGATACCAGTTCAGCTCTGGATGGGCGTCTAGTACGCTTCCACCATCTAGGTATTAAGTGTCTTGCGGAAGTTAAAAAATATCTAAGTAAATCTTTTTTAAATTTCGATATAGACATGGATGTTCTGTTTAGTAAGGCAAGATCCGCTGAGAGTTTCAAGTCACGGGACATGACTCTGTTATAGTGTGTTGACTTCCCTCCAGAAGGGGGCTATTAAGGGACACTCCCACCATATGTGTATGAAGGTGCCAACATCACGCTCACAGCGCCAGCACCTGTCAGAAGCTGTGGGAAATATCGCATGAACGTCTGCCGGGCATCTGTACCACCTCGCCACAGGACAATTCTTTTTGTGTTTTTTCATTGAAGACAAATGAAATGAAGATAATAATAGCAAAGAATTTGTGATTGCAATCATTTTCAGGAAGAAACTGAGTTATCTGACAGAATTGCAGGGGTGTCAATACTTTTAGACACAACTGTACACATGACTGGATTCTGTCTGTTCAAAGAACTAAAACTGCAGAAGAAGGGAAAGCTTTACACTGCGGCTTCTCCAGATTTACATGATTAAACCTCATTACATTACAGTGAGGGGATGATCCACAATGTGAACAGCGGCTGGGATTGACCTGCAGCGTCACAATGTGATTTCTGCTGCTGAAGTTCACGGTGGATTTTACTTATTTTTTACAATCTGAATCACAAATGTGAGCGGATCCTGGAGCAAATGTTGATGTAGATGTGTGAATATAGAGTCAGTATAACGTCACAGCCGGGAGTGTCACCCCCTCCAGATGTTCCAGATAATGAAGGATTCCTCCGGAGTATCCTCACAATCCCCAGCTTCTATTATACAGGATTATTAACTCTGTTTATTAGAACAACACAAAAAACTGAAAATAAAGGCAAATTGGACACAAAACCCCAAAATGTCCCGGACACAATTGTTCCCTCATCTTAATATTAGTTTCCCCTGTGTAATAAATCCTTTGATCAGTCACCCCTATATCCTCCACAAGATTCTCCTCCTCCTGGAGCTTCTCCTCTTCTTTATAATCTGCTCCCGGTCTCTTGTCTTCTCCCAATCTTCAGATCTCTCCACAAGTGATCAATGGGATTTAGATCCGGTCATTGCTGCCCCTTCAGATTTCTCCAGCACTTTGTTTCCTCCATTTCTGGGGCTTCTTCATGTTTGGGGTCATTGTCCTGCTGGAGACCCCTGACCTAGGACGCCCCCAGCTGTCTGACACCGACTCTACATTGTACCCATAATCCTCTGGTATCTTCAGATTTCATGATGTCTTATACACAGTCAAGACCCCACAGTGCTAGAGGCAGCAAAACACCCAAAACATCTCTGCCCTCCCCCATATGTGACTGTAGGTCCTGTACTCTTCTCTTTGACCTCCACCATATGTGACTGTAGGTCCTGTGCTCTTTTCTCTACCCTCCCCCATATGTGACTGTAGGTCCTGTGCTCTTTTCTCTGACCTCCCCCATATGTGACTGTAGATCCTGTGCTCTTTTCTCTGCCCTCCCCCATATGTGACTGTAGGTCCTGTGCTCTTTTCTCTGTCCTCCCTCATATGTGACTGTAGGTCCTGTGCTCTTTTCTCTGACCTCCCCCATATGTGACTGTAGATCCTTTGCTCTTTTCTCTGACCTCCACCATATGTGACTGTAGGGCCTGTGCTCTTTTCTCTGACCTCCCCCATATGTGACTGTAGATCCTTTGCTCTTTTCTCTGACCTCCCCCATATGTGACTGTAGGTCCTGTGCTCTTTTCTCTGATCTCCCCCATATGTGACTGTAGGTCCTGAGCTCTTTTCTCTGATCTCCCCCATATGTGACTGTAGGTCCTGTGCTCTTTTCTCTGATCTCCCCTATATGTGACTGTAGGTCCTGTGCTCTTTTCTCTGACCTCCCCCATATGTGACTGTAGATCCTTTGCTCTTTTCTCTGACCTCCCCCATATGTGACTGTAGGTCCTGTGCTCTTTTCTCTGCCCTCCCCCATATGTGACTGTAGATCCTGTGCTCTTTTCTCTGCCCTCCCCCATATGTGACTGTAGGTCCTGTGCTCTTTTCTCTGATATCCTCCATATGTGACTGTAGGTCCTGTGCTCTTTTCTCTGATCTCCCCCATATGTGACTGTAGATCCTGTGCTCTTTTCTCTGCCCTCCCCCATATGTGACTGTAGGTCCTGTGTTCTTTTCTCTGACCTCCCCCATATGTGACTGTAGGTCCTGTGCTCTTCTCTCTGACCTCCTCCATATGTGACTGTAGGTCCTGTGCTCTTTTCTCTGACCTCCCCCATATGTGACTGTAGGTCCTGTGCTCTTTTCTCAGACCTCCCCCATATGTGACTGTAGGTCCTGTGCTCTTCTCTCTGACCTCCTCCATATGTGACTGTAGGTCCTGTGCTCTTTTCTCTGACCTCCCCCATATGTGACTGTAGGTCCTGTGCTCTTTTCTCTGACCTCCTCCATATGTGACTGTAGGTCCTGTGCTCTTTTCTCTGGCCTCCCCATATGTGACTGTAGGTCCTGTGCTCTTTTCTCTGCCCTGCCCCATATGTGACTATAGGTCCTGTACTCTTTTTTCTGGCCTCCCCCATATGTGACTGTAGGTCCTGTGCTCTTTTCTCTGTCCTCCCCCATATGTGAATGTAGGTCCTGTGCTCTTTTCTCTGCCCTCCCCCATATGTGACTGTAGGTCCTGTGCTCTTTTCTCTGACCTCCCCCATATGTGACTGTAGGTCCTGTGCTCTTTTCTCTGCCCTCCCCCATATGTGACTGTAGAACCTGTGCTCTTTTCTCTGATCTCCTCCATATGTGACTGTAGGTCCTGTGCTCTTTTCTCTGATCTCCTCCATATGTGACTGTAGGTCCTGTGCTCTTTACTCTGACCTCCCCAGTGCTGCAGCCATTCCCCCAGTGTCGCAGTCATTCTTCCCCAGTGTCGCAGCCAATCCCCCCCAGTCCCGCAGACATTATCTCCAGTGCTGTCCTCACCACCTTACACAGATACGGGATATATATCCGCACATAACGCCTTGTCTTCTGTGTGGACGTGTTTCCAGCAGCGCTGAGCGGCTGCAATGACCTTTTCTATCCTCTATCAAAGTTCTGGGATGAAATAGAAGGTCACGAGCAAAAGTTTCCATCTAATGAACACAAAATGTTCATCTCGTCTAGAACATTTGAGCTCACCTATAGGGACACACAAGTGCCCTGATCTATAGGAGAGAGGGGCCCCTGTGCAGAGCCCAATGTGAACCACTGACAGAGGCTCCTCCAGCATTGCTGATCCACAGGAACCATTCATGGAGCATAAGGGGCAAGAAAAGCGATTGACACCAGATCTCTCAAATCTTGGGAGCCCAATAAGAATTCAGCCAAGCCCTGGGGCTCAGACTCTGCAATTTATCATCAATACGACCTGCATTATACATTAAAACTCATCAAATATACTAAAAAAAACGCATTCCCACCTCCTCTTCATGTGGGAACGATTATGGTTTGTCCTTCTTGAGACCACGATTGTAGAGATGACCAACGCCAGGACATCTGCCGATACGCCGCAGTCACTGCTAGAGGCGCTATGATCATATTCTCACCTGTAGGCATCACATTATCATGGTTTCCTTCAGTTTCCACCATTAGGCTATGTTCACACGTGGCGTAATTTGGGCATATTCCCGCATTGACGCGGTGCTTTTGAGCGCTCGCGTAAATGCGGTGATTTAAAAAGCTTTATACGCCTTCCAGCAAAAGCTATGGCGTGCAGACACCACGTTTATCCACGTATGTTTGCACGCGCGCATTCACTGACAAAGCGCGCGTGCAAAAGGAATTGACAAGGCAATTCTTTGCCCTTTTTTCGGCGCGCTTTTCCCATAAGTTACATGTTAAAATGGTCTTGCGGCGTCGGCATGCACGTAAACGTGAACGTAGCCTTAGTGTTTTTCTTTTATGCAAAAAAAAAACATATTTGCAAAAGTTTTCCTGTCCATTGCAAAGTTAGAAACAGACAACACACGGGTATCAATGTGTATTGTCCGGGATTTTCATGGACCAATAGACTTGGATCAGTGATTTTGATTTGTGACCCGGATCACAGACACATCTATAAGGGCTATGATTTCACTCATGGATATTTGATGGCAGCCTTACTGTAAGGTATTATAAGGATTTACTCAGGAATCTAATAGCTATAGGAGCAAAGACACACTGAGACCAAGTTTAAAGGTGAACAAGACTGTATTTAAACATACATGGAAGATACAAACATGAGATGCAGCAAGTGAGCAAGTTCATCAAACAGGAAAGTCTCTTTAAAAGCAATTCACATAGAAGATGTTGATAGCAGAAACAGTCTATTAATTTAGTGTCTTCCAGGGAGGCCTGGGAAAGGTAGTCACAAGAATAAGTCCTGAACTTGGAACTGTGCAGTGTAGTTTAAGAAAGTCCCACAAAGTCCAGAGAAACGACTACTGCGCAAAACTAATAGAGAAGCTGCAAAACGTACAATCACAGAAGGCTTACGTTTCACAGGGCGGGCAGGCTGAAAACGCAGTCTGCAACACAGCACAGAAGCAGGTTTATAGCAGAAGCATTGAGCAGGTGTGGAAGCCGGAGAAGGACTGCAGACAAGGAAAAGCCACAGTGGATTTGCCACAGGAGGTTCACTTGAAGATCACAGGAAGCCAGGAATTCAACTGAGTACTCCAGCATGGTTAGATGGTAAGCTGAGGTTTAGATAGGCAGAGAGGAAGATCACATATACAAGAGCGAAGCAGCAGACACCATCTTGAAAGGGAGCAAGATGCACAGAATGTCAATAGAAGATCCAAAGTCCTAACACTGCCTGACCTAAGTTATGGACAGCAATCCCCATCAAGATGACCACATGTCCCTCTATTGTGTTTGGAATGACAAATGCCATTTTCATCTGTTATATTTCAATGTTTAAATGGAAAAGTTAAAAAATGGATCCGCTGAAAAATGGATAAAACTATCACAGACTAATAGTCAATATGGAAAATCCTTCTGGTGAATGAACACATTGGATTAACACTGATCCGTGTGCATTCATATTCCATGCAGAGACCAACAATAGGTGAGACTATATCCTTAGTCTGCTATGTACGGTATATATACATGGTATATATCTAAGGCAGAGGAACAACACATGTGATTGCTAACATGAGATGAATAATGGAAAAGGCTAAGGAATACAACAAGGATCTATTTTTGCTTCATCGACTACAGCAAAGCCTTCGACTGTGTTGATCACCAGAAACTTTGGATCCATGAAGGATCTGGGTGTGCGGAGCGATCTGATCAGCCTCATCAGGAACCTTTACATTGACCAAGAAGCAACAGTCCGAACAGCACAAGGTGACACAGCATGGACAGCGAGGAGTCAGACAAGGCGGCAGCTGGTCACCATTTCCCTTCAGTTTATACATAGAGTGTTGGCCAAAAGTATTGACCCCCCCTGCAGTTCTGTCAGATAATCCTCAGTTTCTTCCTGAAAATGATTGCAATCACAAATTCTTTGCTATTATTATCTTCATTTAATTTGTCTTCAATGAAAAAACACAAAAGAGAATGAAGCAAAAAGCAAAACATTGATCATTTCACACAAAACTCCAAAAATGGGCCGGACAAAAGTATTGGCACCCTCAGCCTAATACTTGGTTGCACAACCTTTAGCCAAAATAACTGCGATCAGCCGCTTCCAGTAACCATCAATGAGTTTCTTACAACGCTCTGCTGGAATTTTACACCATTCTTCTTTGGCAAACTGCTCCAGGTCCCTGATATGTGAAGGCGCCTTCTCCAAACTGCCATTGTTAGATCTCTCCACAGGTGATCTATGGGATTCAGGTGTGGACTCATTGCTGCCACCTTAGAAGTCTCAAGTGCTTTCTCTCACACCATTTTCTAGAGCTTTTTGAAGTGTGTTTTGGGCCATTGTCCTGCTGGAAGACCCATGACCTCTGAGGGAGACCCAGCTTTCTCACACTGGGCCCTACATTATGCTGCACAATGTGTTGGTAGTCTTCAGACTTCATAATGCCATGCACACGGTCAAGCAGTCCAGTGCCAGAGGCAGCAAAGCAACCCCAAACCATCAGGGAGCCTCCGCCATGTCTGACTGTAGGGAGCGTGTTCTTTTCTATGAATGCCTCTTTCTTTCTCCTGTAAACTCTATGCTGATGCCTTTGCCCATAAATCTCTACTTTTGTCTCATCTGACCAGAGAACATTCTTCCAAAACGTTTTAGGCTTTCTCAGGTAAGTTTTGGCAAACTCCAGCCTGGCTTTTTTATGTCTCGGGGTAAGAAGTGGGGTCTTCCTGGGTATCCTACCATACAGCCCCTTTACATTCAGACGCTGACGGATAGTACGGGGTGACACTGCTGTACCCTCGGACTGCAGGGCAGCTTGAACTTGTTTGGATGTTAGTCGAGGTTCTTTATCCACCATCCGCACAATCTTGCGCTGAAATCTCTTGTCAATGTTTCTTTTCCGTCCACATCTAGGGAGGTTAGCCACAGTGCCATGGGCTTTACACTTCTTGATGACACTGCGCACGGTAGACACAGGAACATTCAGGTCTCTGGAGATGGACTTGTAGCCTTGAGATTGCTCATGCTTCCTCACAATTTGGTTTCTCCAGTCCTCAGACAGTTCTTTGGTC
The DNA here is from genome assembly GCA_033576535.1 of Allobates femoralis. Taxonomy (NCBI): domain Eukaryota; kingdom Metazoa; phylum Chordata; class Amphibia; order Anura; family Aromobatidae; genus Allobates; species Allobates femoralis. The sequence goes on from JARQOC010000011.1 coordinate 4,436,907, forward strand.
TTCTTTCTTTTCTCCATGCTCAATGTGGTACACACAAGGACACAGGACAGAGGGTGAGTCAACTTTAATCCATGTCAACTGGCTGCAAGTGTGATTTAGTTATTGCTAACACCTGTTAGGTGCCACAGGTAAGTTACAGGTGCTGTTAATTACACTAATTACAGAAGCATCACATGATTTTTCTAACAGTGTCAATACTTTTGTCCACCCCCTTTTTTATGTTTGGTGGAATTAGATACAATTTGGCTTTAGGACAATTCTTTTTGTGCTTTTTCATTGAAGACAAATTAAATGAAGATAATAATAGCAAAGAATTTGTGATTGCAATCATTACAGGAAGAAACTGAGGATTATCTGACAGAATTGCAGGGGTGTCAATACTTTTGGCCACAACTGTATATATATGTCTCCATGAACATATTACTATCTGTGTGTAATAGAAACGGCACATGGACCAATTGTAACCAATGTATTAGTTTAAATTAACGTTTTTTCCATACAGACCAACAGAACTGTCAGCAGGCGCCAGTCTGACCTGTTTCTCATGATATTCACCGATACATTTCCTTGGGTGGACAAAAAACATTAAATATGAATCATCCATAATGTATTCTTTTTTATGTATCCATTGCAGTAATTACCATGACACTATATTTCATCTTGTATTATTTTTTAACTATTGATCAATAAATGCACGGGTGACGCCCCTGCGGACCGGTCACCACTAGATGGCGCAGCAGCCGGGATTGGTAAATCGGTCTCCCCACACAAACCCCCAACACACTCCCGATCCTAAGTCTGGGGACTCTATGTCCAGCATAGGGATAGCGGGAGGATCCAGGTAGAGGGTGGAAAGTTTAGAGAGGAACCCGGGAAGGGGAGTTAATAAAAGGACTCAGACGGACGAACACAAGAGGCTTTTCCAATTCGCTAGTTCAGAGTTGAGAGAAGTGGAGAGAGACAACACCAAGTTCAGAGAGACCCCGGACCAGTCAAGTTCAGTCGGAAGGAGAGGCGAGACCATCAGACAGGACTGAGAGGACACGGACCCGGCAGCCTGTGCCACTATGGGGCTTGCCCAGGTCCAAGACTGTGGACCGTGGTGAATGGCAGAAGGAGTCTAGGTGTGCCCGAGTTAGCGGGGACCCTGAGGACTGGGCCAGAACCAGAATGCCGGATCTGCTGAAGAGGCGCCAACCACGGACCCCCTCGGTTTTATGTCCCGTGACCCCACCTCCGGTGCAGTGAAAGGAAGGCTGTATATTAGGGTTAGGGGGCCCGGAAAGCCGCCCACTGAAAACCCGGATCGTAGCTAGCGTGCGGAACAGATCGAGAGAGGCCCGAAAGAGACACAAAAGAGGGTGACGCAGACAAACCATCCCGGCTGCTTAGACCACACCGGAGCCACTGCTGAACTGATGTAAGCGGTACCATCTGATGAGAAAAGAGAGTAAAACCCGGTTAAAGGGAACATCACCCCACAAACTGACCCCCCCGCATCTTTAGACCTGTCCCTGCACCCCCTCTTATCATTTCTAGCCATCCCCTTTGCAGAAAAAAAATTTTGTAAAGTAGAGAAGAGGTTATATTTACCTTCGTCCTGTGTGAGTTCTCTGTTTCTAAATAAGTCTCAAAAGGCGGGCTTGTCTGCTGCTCCCTTGTAATTATGCACGCCCCCTCTCAGCTTGCTGCAGTGCTGATAGCCTGGCCGCGTCATGAAAGGGGCAGGGCTAAAATCACGTCATACCAGTAGCCCCCGCCCCTTTCATGACGCGGCCAGGCTATCAGCACTGCAGCAAGCTGAGAGGGGGCGGGCATAATTACAAGGGAGCAGCAGACAAGCCCGCCTTTTCAGACTTATTTAGAAACAGAGAACTCACACAGGACGAGGTAAATATAACCTCTTCTCTACTTTACATAATGTTTTTTTCTGCAAAATAAATGAGAAGAGGGGGTGCAGGGACAGGTAGAAAGATGCGGGGGGTCAGTTTGGGGCGTCAGGTTCCCTTTAAATCTCTTTGCTGTCTGAGCCTGAAATTCTTGTGCGCCTGAGGGGAGAGACTGGTGTTGTGATCCGGCAGCAGGAGGCTGCCCGTGACTGTGAGCTCCGCACCCTGATGAACCTGCTCTACTCTACTTCATGGTTGCCCTTTGGTCCAGCCCTACCTGTGGACGGCTCAACATCCTCGCTGATACTCCCATCATCCCCAGAGGTCCCCACTACAGCGGCGGCTACCCATAGCTGCACACCACTGGTGGCCAAACATTAATTCCCAATTATAATCCCACAACAAATTTTTATTGACCGCCCAGGGCCACAGAGCCGGGACTCGACCCCCCGTGATCCCCACAGCAGAAGCTGCCACCCGATTCTCAGTACCCCACGGCCCTGGTGGGCGAGTCACAAAGCCAATTCAGATGTCAAAAATGGACACGCAGGTGACAATAGGGACAAAAAATCATCTGTTGTTTATATGTTTGGACTGTGAGCCCCAATGGGAACAGTGATGCAAAAGTATGTAAAGCACTATGGAATTAATAGAGCAATATACATGAATAAATATTGTATCATTATCCAGATGAAGCAAGTGATTTTTCATTTGTATTATCATCCTTATGGCGTCCATTTTTATACATCAGCAGTTCTACAAAAATTGCTGCCCTCATCTAAGTGACCAACGACCTTCTGACAGTAAAACATAACGGTGACCACTCTCTGTTTATCCTTCTTGATCTCTCTGCAGCCTTTGACACTGTTGACCATCATCTCCTACTCTCTATGCTGCACTCCATCAGCATCAAGGACACGGCTCTCTCCTGGCTCTCTTCCTATCTCTCTGCTCCACTTCCTCTCCTCTTCCTCTCACTATTGGGGTCCCTCAGGGTTCAGTCCTTGGACCTCTTCTCTTCTCTCTCTACACGGCCCTGATTGGACAGACCATCAGCAGATTTGGCTTTCAGTACCATCTCTATGCTGATGACACACAATTATACACTTCAGCCCCTGACCTTACCCCGCTGTAATAAAGAACACCAATGACTGTCTAACCGCAGTCTCCAATATCATGTCCGCTCTATATCTGAAACTCAACCTTTCCAAAACTGAACTTCTTCTGCTCCCACCCTCCACTAACCTCCCTAAATCTGACATCTCTCTCTGTGCGGCACCATGATAACGCCTAGTCAGCAGGCTCGCTGTCTGGGTGTTATTTTTGACTCTGATCTTTCCTTCACCTCCCATACACAATCTCTCACCCACTTTTGTCACCTGTGCCTGAAGAACATCTCTAGAATTCGCCCCTTTTTCACCATGGAAACAACAAAAGCCCTCACTGTGGCCCTGATCCACTCCCGCCTTGACTACTGCAATTCTCTATTAAGCGGCCTCCCCCTCTCACTAGACTCTCCCCTCTCCAGTCTATCCTTAATTCAGCAGCCAGGATCACCTATCTAGCTAACTGTTACTCGGATGCTTCCACTCTGTGCCAGTCATTGCACTGGCTGCCCATACACTATAGGATCTGATCTATGCCAGTCATTGCACTGGCTGCCCATACACTATAGGATCCGCTCTGTGCCAGTCATTGCACTGGCTACCCATACACTATAGGATCCGCTCTGTGCCAGTCATTGCACTGACTGCCTATACACTATAGGATCCGCTCTGTGCCAGTCATTTCACTGGCTGCCCATACACTATAGGATCTGCTCTGTGCCAGTCATTGCACTGGCTACCCATACACTATAGGATCCGTTCTGTGCCAGCCATTGCACTGGCTACCCATACATTATAGGATCTGCTTTGTGCCAGTCATTACACTGGCTGCCCATACATTATAGGATCTGCTCTGTGGCAGTCATTGCACTGGCTGCCCATACACTACACGATCTGCTCTGTGGCAGTCATTGCACTGGCTGCCTATACACTATAGGATCTGCTCTGTGCCAGTCATTGCATTGGCTGCCCATACACTATAGGATCTGATCTATGCCAGTCATTGCATTGGCTGCCCATATATTATAGGATCTGCTCTGTGCCAGTCATTGCATTGGCTGCCCATACATTATAGGATCTGCTCTGGGCCAGTCATTGCACTGGCTGCCCATACACTATAGGATCCGCTCTGTGCCAGTCATTGCACTGGCTACCCATACACTATAGGATCCGCTCTGTGCCAGCCATTGCACTGGCTACCCATACATTATAGGATCTGCTTTGTGCCAGTCATTACACTGGCTGCCCATACATTATAGGATCTGCTCTGTGGCAGTCATTGCACTGGCTGCCTATACACTATAGAATCTGCTCTGTGCCAGTCATTGCATTGGCTGCCCATACTCTATAGGATCTGATCTATGCCAGTCATTGCATTGGCTGCCCATATATTATAGGATCTGCTCTGTGCCAGTCATTGCACTGGCTGCCCATACACTATAGGATCCGCTCTGTGCCAGTCATTGCATTGGCTGCCTATACACTATAGGATCCGCTCTGTGCCAGTCACTGCACTGGCTGCCCATACACTATAGGATCTGATCTATGCCAGTCATTGCATTGGCTGCCCATATATTATAGGATCCGCTCTGTGCCAGTCATTACACTGGCTGCCCATACACTATAGGATCCGCTCTGTGCCAGTCATTGCATTGGCTGCCTATACACTATAGGATCCGCTCTGTGCCAGTCACTGCACTGGCTGCCCATACACTATAGGATCTGATCTATGCCAGTCATTGCATTGGCTGCCCATATATTATAGGATCCGCTCTGTGCCAGTCATTACACTGGCTGCCCATACACTATAGGATCCGCTCTGTGCCAGTCATTGCATTGGCTGCCTATACACTATAGGATCCGCTCTGTGCCAGTCACTGCACTGGCTTCCTATACACTATAGGATCCAATTCAAACTGCTTGTTCTCACCAACCAAAGCTCTTCACAGTGCAGCACCTCCCTGCATCTCCTCCCTCATCTCTGTCTATCACCCCACCCGTTCTCCGGCATGACGCGATTTAGCCCCGCCCCTTTCATGGCGCGGCCAGGCTCTTAGAAGCAGAGAGGGGCGTTCATAATTAGAAGGCAGCAGCACACAGGCCCCGCCCATTGCGGCTTGCACAGAAACAGAGAACTCACACAGGACAAAGTAATATAACTTTTTCTCTTACTTTACAAAAGCGATTTTTTATGCAAAAGGGATGGCTAGAAATGATAAGACGGGGTGCAGGGACAGGTCTAAAGATACGGGGGGGTCAGTTTCTGGGTTTAGGATCACTTTAAAAGAGCAGAGCATGCAAAATGAGCCAGGAATCTTACAGAACTGGAAGACGAGCCAGGAATCTCACAGAAGTGGAAGATGAGCCAGGAATCTCACAGAAGTGGAAGATGAGCCAGGAATCTCACAGAGCTGGAAGACGAGCCAGGAATCTAAGTAACCTGGAAGACAAGCCAGGAATCTCACAGAACTGGAAGACGAGCCAGGAATCTCACAGAACTGGAAGATGAGTCAGGAATCTCACAGAACTGGAAGACGAGCCAGGAATCTCACAGAACTGGAAGACGAGCCAGGAATCTCACAGAACTGGAGGAAGAGCCAGGAATCTCACAGAGCTAGAAGATGAGCCAGGAATCTCAGAATTTGAAGACAAGCCTAGAATCTCACAGAAGTGGAAGACGAGTCAGGAATCTCACAGAAGTGGAAGACTAGCCAGGAATCTCACAGAAGTGCAAGGTGAGCCAGGAATCTCAGAATGAGAAGATGAGCCAGGAATCTCACAGAACTGAAAGATGAGCCAGGAATCTCATAGAACTGGAAGACGAGCCAGGAATCTCACAGAACTGGAAGATGAGACAGAAATCGCACAGAAGTGGAAGACGAGCCAGGAATCTCACAGAACTGGAAGATGAACCAGGAATCTCACAGAACTGGAAGATGAGCCAGGAATCTCACAGAACTGGAAGATGAGACAGAAATCTCACAGAAGTGGAAGACGAGCCAGGAATCTCACAGAACTGGAAGATGAACCAGTAATCTTGCAGAGCTGAAAGATGGGCCAGGAATCTCATAGAAGTGGAAGACGAGCCAGGAATCTCACAGAACTGGAAGACAAACCAGGAATCTCACAGTACTGGAAGATGAGCCAGGAATCTCACACAACTGGAAGACGAGCCAGGAATCTCACAGAATGGGAAGATAAGCCAGGAATCTCACAAAACTGGAAGATGAGCCAGGAATCTCACAGAAGTGGAAGACGAGCCAGGAATCTCACAGAACTGGAAGATGAACCAGGAATCTCCCAGAGCTGAAAGATGAGCCAGGAATCTCATAGAAGTGGAAGACGAGCCAGGAATCTCACAGAACTGGAAGACGAGCCAGGAATCTCACACAACTGGAAGATGAGCCAGGAATCTCACAAAACTGGGAGATAAGCCAGGAATCTCACAGAACTGGAAGATGAGCCAGGAATCTCACAGAAGTGGAAGACCAGCCAGGAATCTCACAGAACTGGAAGACGAGCCAGGAATCTCACAGAACTGGAAGATGAACCAGGAATCTCACAGAGCTGGAAGATGAGCCAGGAATCTCACAGAACTGGAAGACGAGCCAGGAATCTCACAAAACTGGAAGATGAGCCAGGAATCTCACAAAACTGGGAGATGAGCCAGGAATCTCACAGAAGTGGAAGACGAGCCAGGAATCCTACACAATTGGAAGACGAGCCAGGAATCTCACAGAACGGGAAGACGAACCAGGAATCTCACAGAACTGGAAGACGAGCCAGGAATCTCACAAAACTGGAAGACGAACCAGGAATCTCACAGAACTGGAAGACGAGCCAGGAATCTCCCAGAAGTGGAAGATGAACCAGGAATCTCGCAGAGCTGAAAGATGAGCCAGGAATCTCATAGAAGTGGAAGACGAGCCAGGAATCTCATAGAAGTGGAAGACGAGCCAGGAATCTCACACAACTGGAAGACGAGCCAGGAATCTCACAAAACTGGGAGATAAGCCAGGAATCTCACAAAACTGGAAGACGAGCCAGGAATCCTACACAATTGGAAGACGAGCCAGGAATCTCACAGAACTGGAAGATGAGCCAGGAATCTCACAGAACTGGAAGACGAACCAGGAATCTCACACAACTGGAAGATGAGAAAACTGCACCTGAGCCAGGGCACAATGTGAACGGGTGTGTAAGACTACGTTCACTCACACCAAATATCTAGACCACAGAAAAAAACCGTATATCAAGCGTGTGGAAGTACTCTGCAGTAATAAATAGTAATAAAAAGCAAGTGCTAGTAAAAAACAGTATAAAAACAGGGTACTTAGTTAATACGTTTTTGCAAAAAAGTACGTAAGCCGTTCTACGTCTTCAACGTGACCCAAATCAGAACGGTCCTATCCAAACTAATTAAAAACCTGATCCTGTATAGTATACCTCATGGATGCAGGGTGAAGAGAGGCCAGAATCCAACATGGACATATACGGTTTTTTTCTGTGGTCTAGATATTTGGTGTGAGTGAACGTAGTCTCATGGTGGGTTTACACACACCAATTTATCTGTTCAATACCTGAACCAATCTCTGGTTGCAGTGAAATCATGGATACATTGTATCATGTTGTACACAGCCACAAAATGGAGCAATGTATCCATGATTTCACTGCAACCAGAGATTGGTTCAGAGATTGAACAGATAAATTGGTGTGTGTAAACCCACCATTACACACCCGTTCACATTGTGCCCTGGCTCAGGTGCAGTTTTCTCATAATCAGTCTTTTAGCAAGACAGGGAGTGCCCCACCCACTTCCCATTCTGAGCCAGGCACATAAGCCATCTGCTACACCGTGTCCATGTTGGATTCTGGCCTCTCTTCACCCTGCATCCATGAGGTATACTATACAGGATCAGGTTTTAAATTAGTTTGGATAGGACCGTTCTGATTTGGGTCACGTTGAAGACGTAGAACGGCTTACGTACTTTTTTGCAAAAACGTATTAACTAAGTACCCTGTTTTTATACTGTTTTTTACTAGCACTTGCTTTTTATTACTATTTATTATAGCAGAGTACTTCCACACGCTTGATATACGGTTTTTTTCTGTGGTCTAGAAGTGGAAGACGAGCCAGGAATCTCACAGACCTGGAAGATTTATCCATGGAAGAACGGATGAAAATCCCTCAAACAAGGATTAAAAGACTCTTGGCTGCTTCAAAAAGCTTTTCCAAGCTGCGATTCATACAAAAGGTGGATCTACAAGGTACTAACCATGCAGGGTGCCAAAACTTTTGCTTCGACCCATTAACCTTTATTGTAATTTTTAAAGGAAATGCGTCATTTTTAACTTTACGACTTTTAGAGAACATTTCATCTTAAACGTATCTGTTCACAATTACAGAGATTTTGACCAGGGGTGCCCATACTTTTGCATGCCGCTGTACATGGTTGATTCATATGGGATCTCATTTTTTTTGCTCACCTGTAGACTTGAATAGGCGAGTCTCACCTGAAATACGGAGGAGAACTGGTGCATGTTGCAATTGTTCCCATGCAGACGTGTAGTCTGTAAAGAAGACGTGATCTGAGCCGCGCTATAGTAACATCGGTCTGAGTGCAGTCTGCTTTTTTTTAATGGACCAAACATCCATTTGTGTGTAAGGTCAGGGGTGAAGTTGGGTCACGTTTCGATGCTCTGGTGACGGCTCCAGTCTCAGTCCAGGACATCATGTAACCAAGTCATCGCTATAAACCGTCCGGGTGAATGAGCCTTAACCTTTATTATGGTGATTGTATGAATCGTCTATGGGATGTTTTCCGCCTCCGCTCTCCAGTTACTATAATTACTGCAAATCTCGGCTGTAAAACCATTTGTTATCTTATCGTTTTACCAAATCTGCACCGGGCTCCGGCGTCTCCACGTGCAGACGGTTACAGGTGTCGGGAATTGTATCAAACCTTCAACTTCAGAAGCCATAAACCGGAGTTAACAAGTAACCGATGTTCTGTGTCTGGCGAGAACCTTGAGGATCCTAATTACATCTTCATTGCTGTGACCTTTGGTTTAATTAGTCACATCTCAGGGAGCCGAGATCACCTAATGATGAAGGCCGGGCTCCTCTTCATGGAGTATCGGAAGTAATAGGGTGAAAGCTCATAGACAAAAGAAGACGCCGCGCCGATATTGTTCAGAAATCGGGTACACCGGAAAGTGGATGAATGGTGCCAATAACTACTAGTAAAGCTCAGCTAATGTAAGGGCAGCATGGTGGCTCAGTGGTTAGCACTGTATACGGTGGCTCAGTGGTTAGCACTGTATATGGTGGCTCAGTAGTTAGCACTGTATACGGTGGCTCAGTGGTTAGCACTGTATGGTGGCTCAGTGGTTAGCACTGTATACGGTGGCTCAGTGGTTAGCACTGTATGGTGACTCAGTGGTTAGCACTGTATATGGTGGCTCAGTGGTTAGCACTGTATATGGTGGCTCAGTGGTTAGCACTGTATATGGTGGCTCAGTGGTTAGCACTGTATGGTGACTCAGTGGTTAGCACTGTATATGGTGGCTCTGTGGTTAGCACTGTATACGGTGGCTCAGTGGTTAGCACTGTATGGTGGCTCAGTGGTTAGCACTGTATATGGTGGCTCAGTGGTTAGCACTGTATATGGTGGCTCAGTGGTTAGCACTGTATGGTGACTCAGTGGTTAGCACTGTATATGGTGGCTCAGTGGTTAGCACTGTATGGTGGCTCAGTGGTTAGCACTGTATATGGTGGCTCAGTGGTTAGCACTGTATATGGTGGCTCTGTGGTTAGCACTGTATACGGTGGCTCAGTGGTTAGCACTGTATGGTGGCTCAGTGGTTAGCACTGTATATGGTGGCTCAGTGGTTAGCACTGTATATGATGGCTCAGTGGTTAGCACTGTATATGGTGGCTCAGATGAAGAAACATTTATGCAAAACAAGGGAAAATTGAGTCCTCCATGATGGGATCTGTTTGTATTGATTAGCTCATACGGGGCAGGAGATCCCATCTATGGATCTATGGACCCAGTGGGGCATATACACAGGTGTAGACTCAGCTGCTGAACCTATTATTAGAGCTATAGGTGCAGGAACATCTTATGGTGGGTTTACACGCCGCGATATCGGCGTCCAACTCCGACAAAAAGTCACGTGGGTCGCGAGTTGGACCCGATATCGTGTGCGCATTGTACGGTTTCAGTGTACAACGCAATGCTGGAACGATGCCAAAACGATATCGGAGTTGAATAGCAGAGCTATTCAACTCCCCGATATCGCAAGGCCGTTGTACCAGCATCGCTGCGTGTGACAGGCCAACTACGATGTGTACGCTCACGTCACCCATTAACTCCCATGTTAACTGGTCGTTCCTGGGTTGGTGGGCGTACACATCGGAGGGACATTGCATCCCGATATCGCGGCGTGTAAACTGGCGATGCGATGCAGGGAGAAACGTGCACTAAATGCGCGCTCCCGCGTCGTTGCCTCCGATATCGCCGCGATATCGGGACGTGTAACCCCACCATGACACCCGTCATATAAATCAGAGCACACGAGGCGGGAGGTGCGGAGACGCTTGTGATATTCACATGTTCTGCTCCATTTGGAAAGTTGCCCATTAATGTTCAGATAATGTTCCTTATCCATCGTATTGCCGTCTACTCATTCAGTTATTGTATCAGGGAATATGTGGGGCAAAGATAATCCTTATCCTGTAGTGGTGGGTACCGGGGGTCTGGGCATGTCTCCAGGGGCATCAGCTTTGGACCTGGTACATGTATATTAGTTATAGGCAGATTCTCTTTGTAGATTGTATATGAGACTTTACAACAATCCGCACACGGACCCCGATGACCCTGAATGGGTATTTTCATAGCTCAAACAATGCAGGGTCTTTGGCCCAGTGCACACACTGCATTTGTGCTGCATTTCATTGTATTTTTTGTGCATTTTTGGCCCAAAAGTGCAATCAAATCTTTATACCAGCAACTTCCACGAGAATCCTGACATTTTATGCACATGGTGCTTCTTCCCTCGCAGATTTTGTGCAGAAATAATTCATTAATTTACGTTATTGAATGTTTTTTGCTGTGTAACAAGGAAACCTGAACTATGAGTTACCATTCCTAATGTAAGAATCGTGTAAAGGTACCTTTACACACCGCCACAGCATGGTGGAAACAACCGGGTGCATGAGACAAATGTATCTTGCACCGTCAAATCAACCCTCTGTAGCGGCGTGTAAAGTAGGTTGATGCCACCCGTCACTTGCGGCACCTGTTTCACAGCAGTGCTCTAAAACAGGTTGATTTCAACCCAATGGTAACGGCGTGTAGCGGCGTGTAAATGAGGGACAGGAGGATTGTTTCGACATCTAAGTTATCTACCTGGGGCGTGCCACAGCCTCCGGGATACCGGATATCCTGCGCTACCATTGGCTGTCCCTTCACAGGGCACCATATTTAAAGAGCTGTCCATTTATAGTCTTCATTTGGAATAGCGTCATGTATTATCCAGCCTTCCTGCGCTGGCAGCCCAATCAGGACGCTATGGCGTTGTCCAATCAACGCTTTAGCGTCACATAATACACAACTCTGTAGCGGTGTGTAAATGAGATAAGGTGAGGTACAGAGGGTAACTTGTGGCCCCCGGCAGTGCATCCAGAGATAGCTTAAACCTTCTGTAGAGCACCTTGTAGCGGCGTGTAAAGGCGGTGCGGGTACCGTTTTCAACCGTTTGTGCGTGCTCGTGCACGTGAAGCACCCGGTTGTTTCCACCATGCTGTAGCGGTGTGTAAAGGTACCTTAAGGCTTCATCCTCATGAAGGATCTGCCTGTTTTGAAACTAATTTCTAATAAAAAGATCAATTTTATGCATGAAAGTACTGGAAAATCCATTACCAGCACCTGGACTAGTGACATGTCTCCATTACCAGCACCTGCACTAGTGACATGTCTCCATTACCAGCACCTGCACTAGTGACATGTCTCCATTACCAGCACTTGCACTAGTGATCTGACTCCCCCATTACCAGCGCACCTGCACTAGTGACCTGTCTCCCCCATTACCAGCACCTGCACTAGTGATCTGTCTCCCCCATTACCAGCACCTGCACTAGTGATCTGACTCCCCCATTACCAGCGCACCTGCACTAGTGACCTGTCTCCCCCATTACCAGCACCTGCACTGGTGATCTGAATCCCCCATTACCAGCACTTGCACTAGTGATCAGTCTCCCCCATTACCAGCACCTGAACTAGTAATCAGTCTCCCACATTACAAGCACCTGCACTAGTGATCAGTCTCCCCAATACCAGCACCTGCACTAGTGATCAGTCTCCCCAATACCAGCACTTGCACTAGTGATCTGAATCCCCCATTACCAGCACCTGCACTAGTGATCAGTCTCCCCCATTACCAGCACCTGTACTAGTGACCTGACTTCCCCATTACCATCACCTGAACTAGTGATCAGTCTCCCCCATTACCAGCACCTGCACTAGTGATCAGTTTCTCCCCTCTTGTTTCTGTACAACTGAATTGTCCACATTTATTGTTACTTGTATTGCTACTATGTTACTTGTCCTAGTCTGCCCTTTTTAACATGTAAAGCGCCATGGAATATAATGGCGCTATATAAATTATTAATAATAATAATAATAATAATCAGTCTCCCCCATTACCAGCACCTGCACTAGTGATCAGTCTCCCCCATTACCAGCATCTGAACTAGTGATCAGTCTCCCCCATTACCAGCACCTGCACTAGTAATCTGACTCCCCCATTACCAGCACCTGCACTAGTGATCAGTCTCCCCCATTACCAGCACCTGCACTAGTGATCTGAATCCCCCATTACCAGCACCTGCACTAGTGATCAGTCTCCCCCATTACCAGCACCTGCACTAGTGATCATTCTCCCCCATTACAAGCACCGGCACTAGTGACCTGACTCCCCCATTACCAGCACTTGCACTAGTGATCAGTCTCCCCCATTACCAGCACCTGCACTAGTGATCAGTCTCCCCCATTACCAGCACCTGCACTAGTGATATAACCCTCCTGCTCTCCAATAAATTGTGATACAAATGTTGCAACAATGGACCCTTGTGAAATCCTTACGTATGATTTTACTATGATATATATAGATTTATAGGCAATAAAGTCTTATCACGGCATCTTTGACACTTCTCTTGCACGGAAATATTTTGACAAGAGGTGAGAAAAAGATAAGAAAGAAATGCTATGTCCTTACACCATAATAGAATCACAGAGCGCATCATAGCAGCAAGATAAATGTAATTATGTCGTGAAATTACGGGAATCATAGGATGAATAAATATGTTAATGATATGCAAATGACACTAAATTCCCATCTGAAAGTGAGCAGAAATCCCTGCACCTTCAGCCTCGGCTGCCATCACTGAGGTTATTAATTGCCTTCAGGATCCGCTGCTGTAATCACCAACAAATGACGTCCATGATATGTTTGATGGAGACAAGTCCAGAGACTATGAAGCCATGGAATAAAGGTCCAGAAACACTGTAGCCATGGGAGGCAAGTCTGGAGACACTGCAGCGACAGCAAAACAAGTTCTGAGATGCTGCAGCCATGGGAGATAAGTCTGGAGATGCTGCAGCCACAAGACACAGGTCCAGAGATGCTGCAGCCACAAGACACAGGTCCAGAGACGCTGCAATAATGGGAGAAAAGTCTAGAGACGCTGCAGCCATGAGAGACAAGTATGGACATGCTGCAGCCAGGGGAGAAAAGTCTAGAGATGCTACGGCCACAGGAGACAAGTCCAGAGATGCTGCAGCCACAGGAGACAAGTACTGGAGATGCTGAAGCCATGGGAGACAAGTCTGGACATGCTGCAGCCAGGGGAGAAAAGTCTAGAGATGCTACGGCCACAGGAGACAAGTCCAGAGATGCTGCAGCCACAGGAGACAAGTACTGGAGATGCTGAAGCCATGGGAGAAAAGTCTAGAGACGCTGCAGCCACAGGAGACAAGTACTGGAGATGCTGAAGCCATGGGAGACAAGTCTGGAGATGCTGCAGCCACAGGAGACAAGTCTGGAAATGCTGCAGCCAGGGGAGACAAGTCTGGAGATGCTGCAGCCACAGGGGACAAGTCTGAAGACACTGCAGCCAGAGGAGACAAGTCTGGAGACACTGCAGCCAGAGGAGACAAGTCTGGAGACACTGCAGCCAGAGGAGACAAGTCTGGAGACACTGCAGCCAGAGGAGACAAGTCTGGAGACACTGCAGCCAGAGGAGACAAGTCTGGAGACACTGCAGCCAGAGGAGACAAGTCTGGAGACACTGCAGCCAGGGGAGACAAGTCTGGAGACGCTGCATCCACAGGAGACAAGCCTGGAGACACTGCATCCACAGGAGACAAGTCTGGAGACGCTGCATCCACAGGAGACAAGTCTGGAGATGCTGCATCCACAGGAGACAAGTCTGGAGATGCTGCATCCACAGGAGACAAGTCTGGAGATGCTGCAGCCAGAGGAGACAAGCCTGGAGACACTGCATCCACAGGAGACAAGTCTGGAGACACTGCAGCCAGAGGAGACAAGCCTGGAGACACTGCATCCACAGGAGACAAGTCTGGAGATGCTGCATCCACAGGAGACAAGTCTGGAGACGCTGCATCCACAGGAGACAAGTCTGGAGATGCTGCATCCACAGGAGAGAAGTCTGGAGATGCTGCATCCACAGGAGACAAGTCTGGAGACACTGCAGCCAGAGGAGACAAGCCTGGAGACACTGCATCCACAGGAGACAAGTCTGGACATGCTGCATCCAGGGGAGACAAGTCTGGACATGCTGCATCCAGGGGAGACAAGTCTGGAGATGCTGCAGCCACAGGAGACAAGTCTGGGGACACTGCAGCCAGAGGAGACAAGTCTAGAGACTCTGCAGCCACAGGAGACAAGTCTGGAGACGCTGCAGCCAGAGGAGACAAGTCTGGAGACTCTGCAGCCACAGGAGACAAGTCTGGAGATGCTGCAGGCAGGTGAGACAAGTCTGGAGATGCTGCAGCCACAGGAGACAAGTCTGGAGACTCTGCAGCCAGGGGAGCAGGTTTAGTTCAGTGATGTTTCCTCATGAAGTCCTCTGTATTACATTGCACACATGGACTTCAGATCAATCTCCAGCTATCATTGTATCCAAGATCAAAATGGGATTCATCACTGAAGAGGACGGACACAACTAAAAGAATGAAATACAAGTTACCACAGTGAATAAAAGGTTCATATTGATAAACATCAATAACAATGATGATCTACTTGGTTGACATACTCTTGAGGCTCCGTCTCACACAACGATATCGCTAACGATATCATTGAAACGTCACGGGTTTTCAGTCTTTCAAACAACATCGTTGTGTGTGACATGTACAAACGATCAACGATAATCGGGCAGATTGTTGATGGGAGGTTGGTGAACCGGACCTAAAACCAAACGATGAGCGTCCAACCAACCTGCAGCATCGGTGTGGGACACCTTGATAACGATGTCGTTAACGACTTTGTCTATTCAGATCTGAAGGACGTAAGCGATCAAACGACCCCAAGTATCGCTCACTTGTCGCGGAATCGTTGCTGCGTCGTTAATGATATCTGTACGTGTGACACCTCACCAGCGATCATTGAACGTCGTTCCAGCGATCTAGGTCAGGTCGGATCATTGCTCGGTTCACCGACACATTGAAGCGTGAGACGGGGCCTTAACCCGTGATTGATACATATCTACCATAAATAAGAAAACAGACATGGCTGCTAATGGCCAGATGCTATAACCACACACATGTAATACACATGCACTGCTGTATACAGTAAGCGATAGCAGGAATGATAAGACTCTATCTGGACTGGGTGAACTCGTCTGAGCAATTTACAAGGTGAAAAGTCACATTTTATTGAGGCCATTTCTCTTTATTCTTGAATGTAGCAGATGTTGGGGGGTGCGAGGTTGGGGAGGGACTGTGAGACTTCTCAAGGTGATCTTATCTGCTTTAAAAGCTTGTCCTTCCAGTTACTTCCAATAAAATAAATCTGGTTTATGGTATGTTAAGTGAAGGCTGAGGTTCTCTCCTGTCTAGAACATGTTCTTCCAGTCTCTACTGTACAGAAACTCAATCTGCGTCATCTGAACAGGCGCATACCAATGACACGTCTGCAATCAATGTGCTCATGTGCTCCAGAACAGCGAAATGTAACAATTTATCACTGAGATGTTTCCACCATTACTGCAATGTGTATTTCATAATAATTATTAGTATTATTTATATATAGAGCAGCATTGATTCCATGGTCTGTACATGAGAAGGGAAACATACAAACAAGTGAGAAATACAATGAACAAACTAACAGTGACTGACTGATACAGAGGGGAGAGAGGACCCTGCCACTGGGGGCTTACATTCTACAGGGCAATGGGGAGAGAGACAGTAGGTTGGGTCTGCTCCGATGGTGGTGGAGAGCCCGGTCCAATGGTGGTGGAGCACCAGGTCCGGTGAGGGTGGAGCACCAGGTCCGGTGAGGGTGGAGCACCAGGTCTGGGAGTGGTGGTGGTCCAGGTCAGGTGATGGTTTAGCACCTGGTCCAGTGGTGGAGCGCCAGGTCTGGTGGCAGTAGGGTCATTGCAGGCTGTAAGCATAAAAGACATATATGCAAGGGATGATTGCAGTTCAGAGGTATACTGGTATTAATAGACAGGAAAATGTACGTACCTGTGGGTGAAGTTGATGGATTGTCAGATCAGGACATGACAGCACTGGGAAATACATACAGTTGTGCTCCTCAGTCTTCACACCCCTGGTATATACAGTTGTGCTCCTCAGTCTCCACACCCCTGGTACATACAGCTGTGCTCCTCAGTCTCCACACCCCTGGTACATACAGCTGTGCTCCTCAGTCTTCACACCCCTGTTACATACAGCTGTGCTCCTCAGTCTCCGCACCCCTGGTACATACAGCTGTGCTCCTCAGTCTCCACACCCCTGGTATATACAGCTGTGCTCCTCAGTCTCCACACCCCTGGTATATACAGCTGTGCTCCTCAGTCTCCACACCCCTGGTATATACAGCTGTGCTCCTCAGCCTCCACACCCCTGGTATATACAGCTGTGCTCCTCAGTCTCCTCACCCCTGGTATATACAGCTGTGCTCCTCAGTCTCCACACCCCTGGTATATACAGCTGTGCTCCTCAGTCTCCACACCCCTGGTATATACAGCTGTGCTCCTCAGTCTCCACATCCCTGGTGTATACAGCTGTGCTCCTCAGTCTCCACATCCCTGGTATATACAGCTGTGCTCCTCAGTCTCCACACCCCTGGTATATACAGCTGTGCTCCTCAGTCTCCACACCCCTGGTACATACAGCTGTGCTCCTCAGTCTCCACACCCCTGGTACATACAGCTGTGCTCCTCAGTCTCCACACCCCTGGTATATACAGCTGTGCTCCTCAGTCTCCACACCCCTGGTATATACAGCTGTGCTCCTCAGTCTCCACACCCCTGGTATATACAGCTGTGCTCCTCAGTCTCCACACCCCTGGTATATACAGCTGTGCTCCTCAGTCTCCACATCCCTGGTGTATACAGCTGTGCTCCTCAGTCTCCACATCCCTGGTATATACAGCTGTGCTCCTCAGTCTCCACACCCCTGGTATATACAGCTGTGCTCCTCAGTCTCCACACCCCTGGTATATACAGCTGTGCTCCTCAGTCTCCACACCCCTGGTATATACAGCTGTGCTCCTCAGTCTCCACACTCCTGGTACATACAGCTGTGCTCCTCAGTCTCCACACCCCTGGTATATACAGCTGTGCTCCTCAGTCTCCACACCCCTGGTATATACAGCTGTGCTCCTCAGTCTCCACACCCCTGGTATATACAGCTGTGCTCCTCAGTCTCCACACTCCTGGTACATACAGCTGTGCTCCTCAGTCTCCACACCCCTGGTATATACAGCTGTGCTCCTCAGTCTCCACACTCCTGGTACATACAGCTGTGCTCCTCAGTCTCCACACCCCTGGTATATACAGCTGTGCTCCTCAGTCTCCACACCCCTGGTATATACAGCTGTGCTCCTCATTCTCCACACTCCTGGTATATACAGCTGTGCTCCTCAGTCTTCACACCCCTGGTATATACAGCTGTGCTCCTCAATCTCCACACTCCTGGTACATACAGCTGTGCTCCTCAGTCTCCACACCCCTGGTATATACAGCTGTGCTCCTCAGTCTCCACACCCCTGGTATATACAGCTGTGCTCCTCATTCTCCACACCCCTGGTATATACAGCTGTGCTTCTCAGTCTCCACACCCCTGGTATATACAGCTGTGCTCCTCAGTCTCCACACCCCTGGTATATACAGCTGTGCTCCTCAGTCTTCACACCCCTGGTATATACAGCTGTGCTCCTCAGTCTTCACACCCCGGCAGATCTTTTTCTTTCTTGACCTTTTCTCAGACAATATGATAACACATTCTCCTCTTTTTCCCCTCATGGTTAGTGGTTGGTGAAGACATTTATTGTCATCTCCTGTGTTTTCCCTTGTAGCGTCCAATCCATGCAAAGAACCGAATATGGAGGCTAATGTGTATAGAAATCTTTATTATGAGCTCAGTTTACTCAGAGGGTGAAATAAGTATTGAGCACGTCGCCAATTTCCTGTGCTAATGACATTAATTTCTCACCAGATGTCGGTAACAACCCGTCCAATCCACACAGGAAAGAAATCACCATACAGCAGACGTCTATAAATTATGTGTAATTATGAGAAATGTATTTTGAGATCATCTGCTTAGTCCTGGTGGATCCACATTGTGTTTTGGGATCATCTGCTTAGTCCTGGTGGATCCACATTGTGTTTTGGGATCATCTGTTTAGTCCTGGTGGATCCACACTGTGTTTTGGGATCATCTGCTTAGTCCTGGTGGATCCACATTGTGTTTTGGGATTATCTGCTTAGTCCTGGTGGATCCAGATTGTGTTTTGGGATCATCTGCTTAGTCCTGGTGGATCCACACTGTGTTTTGGGATCATCTGCTTAGTCCTGGTGGATCCACACTGTGTTTTGGGATCATCTGCTTAGTCCTGGTGGATCCACACTGTGTTTTGGGATTATCTGCTTAGTCCTGGTGGATCCACATTGTGTTTTGGGATCATCTGCTTAGTCCTGGTGGATCCAGATTGTGTTTTGGGATTATCTGCTTAGTCCTGGTGGATCCACACTGTGTTTTGGGATCATCTGATTAGTCCTGGTGGATCCACACTGTGTTTTAGGATCACTTCTTTAGTCCTGGTGGATCCACACTGTGTTTTGGGATCATCTGATTAGTCCTGGTGGATCCACACTGTATTTTAGGATCATCTGCTTAGTCCTGGTGGATCCACATTGTGTTTTGGGATCATCTGATTAGTCCTGGTGGATCCACATTGTGTTTTGGGATCATCTGCTTAGTCCTGGTGGATCCACACTGTGGTTTGGGATCATCTGCTTAGTCCTGGTGGATCCACATTGTGTTTTGGGATCATCTGCTTAGTCCTGGTGGATCCAGATTGTGTTTTGGGATCATCTGCTTAGTCCTGGTGGATCCACACTGTGTTTTGGGGTCATCTGCTTAGTCCTGGTGGATCCACACTGTGTTTTGGGATCACCTGCTTAGTCCTGGTGGATCCACACTGTGTTTTGAGATCATCTGCTTAGTCCTGATGGATCCACATTGTGTTTTGGGATCATCTGCTTAGTCCTGGTGGATCCAGACTGTGTCTTTGGATCATCTGCTTAGTCCTGGTGGATCCACACTGTGTTTTGAGATCATCTGCTTAGTCCTGGTGGATCCACACTGTGTTTTAGGATCACTTCTTTAGTCCTGGTGGATGCACACTGTGTTTTGGGATCATCTGATTAGTCCTGGTGGATCCACACTGTATTTTAGGATCATCTGCTTAGTCCTGGTGGATCCACATTGTGTTTTGGGATCATCTGATTAGTCCTGGTGGATCCACATTGTGTTTTGGGATCATCTGCTTAGTCCTGGTGGATCCACACTGTGGTTTGGGATCATCTGCTTAGTCCTGGTGGATCCACATTGTGTTTTGGGATCATCTGCTTAGTCCTGGTGGATCCAGATTGTGTTTTGGGATCATCTGCTTAGTCCTGGTGGATCCACACTGTGTTTTGGGGTCATCTGCTTAGTCCTGGTGGATCCACACTGTGTTTTGGGATCACCTGCTTAGTCCTGGTGGATCCACACTGTGTTTTGAGATCATCTGCTTAGTCCTGATGGATCCACATTGTGTTTTGGGATCATCTGCTTAGTCCTGGTGGATCCAGACTGTGTCTTTGGATCATCTGCTTAGTCCTGGTGGATCCACACTGTGTTTTGAGATCATCTGCTTAGTCCTGGTGGATCCAGACTGTGTCTTTGGATCATCTGCTTAGTCCTGGTGGATCCAGACTGTGTCTTTGGATCATCTGCTTAGTCCTGGTGGATCCACACTCTGGTTTGGGATCATCTGCTTAGTCCTGGTGGATCCAGATTGTGTTTTGGGATCACTTCTTTAGTCCTGGTGGATCCACACTGTGTTTTGGGGATGTGTAGATCACCCAAGATTCTAGAAAGGAGGAAGTGTGATCTGTAAACAGAGAGATCCTCGTGCTCGCCAGGACTGGTGGAGCTGATGTCCTGGTTCTGAAGGTCATATTTACCCAGCACACGATACACCATAACCCCGAGCCCTGACACATTGTCCCCTCCTATCCGCTTATAGGGTCAGTGAGGACACAGGACAGTGTGGCTGATTCCAGAGAACAATACCACAAACGCAGAATCTCATATCGATCACTGGTCATTATCCTACAGGGAAATGTATCAGCTGCTCATACATTGTAGCGACTGAGGGTCCCGGCCTGAAACGCGTCAGTGCTCCAAAGTCTCCAAACTGGATCTGGATTTACGTTTTCTAATCTTGGAATAAATCTTGTGGATTTTAAGGATTTTCTGCTCCAGTGTTTCCTTCCTGCCTATAGATACATTGTAGCGAGTGATCCACTCACCTGAGATCACAGACACGGCCCCGATGCCGCCGTTCTCCTGCGCGGTTTTCCTTTTGTTCCTCTCCATCCTTGTGATTGGGCCTCTTCTTCCCTGTATGTAAATCTAGTCTTGTTAGTCAAAGGGGTGTGGTCACAAGTTTACTTCAATGGGGAAGCTATCAGAGCCACGCCCACTTGGATAATAAAGACAACAGTGAAGATTGGGATAAATCTCAGGAACAAGAGAAGAACAAAGCCGGATTCAGGAGAACAGCGGCAATTCCACCAGGTAATGAAATGATCGATTTATGGCAGGTGATGGGATCCCTCCAGCAAACAATCCGCCACATGTGAACACGCCCTATGTCTGGCCAGGAATTGAAATCTGCAGATCTTTGCTGCGTTTTTGCCTCGATTTCGGAAAGTCGCAGCTTGAAAATCACAGTCTGTTCCTGACCCAAAACTAGAGAATCGCGGGAGAAGAACGCAGGACTGTGAGGGTGCAAACATCGTCCGGCGTCTCGCTGAGGTTTCGGTGCAGTGAGGCGGATTCCCCTGCATTGTTCTGTCTGGCATTGATATCCGGATCAGGCCTGTGTCCCTATACTTAACATGGGGCCGCGGGGTCATGTGTTGGGATCAGGATTCAGCAGATCCGCACCTCTGCAGCGTTTTCACCTCCTCCCAGAACGCACAATGTTGTGTTTTTGCGGCCTGAAAAAAATCCTTATACATGAGGATCCGTCCGTCTCTCCTTCTCCCACTCTCCTTTCCCTCTCTCTCACATGGTTTCTGATCACACAGTTTCTGATCACGCGGTTTGTGATCACTCGGTTTCTGATCACGCGGTGTCTGATCACGCGGTGTCTGATCACGCGGTTTCTGATCACGCGGTGTCTGATCACGCGGTTTCTGATCACGCGGTGTCTGATCACGCGGTGTCTGATCACGCGGTTTCTGATCACGCAGTTTCGATCACGCAGTTTCGATCACGCGGTTTCTGATCACGCAGTTTCTGATCACGCGGTTTCTGATCACGCGGTTTCTGATCACGCGGTGTCTGATCACGCAGTTTCGATCACGCCGTTTCTGATCACATGGTTTCTGATCACGCGGTTTCTGATCACGCGGTTTCTGATCACGCGGTTTCTGATCACGCGGTTTCTGATCACGCGGTTTGTGATCACGTGGTTTCTGATCACGCGGTTTCTGATCACGCGGTTTCTGATCACATGGTTTCTGATCACGCGGTTTCTGATCACATGGTTTCTGATCACATGGTTTCTGATCACGCGGTTTCATATCACGCGGTTTCTGATCACGCGGTTTCTGATCACATGGTTTCTGATCACGCGGTTTCATATCACGCGGTTTCTGATCACGCGGTTTCTGATCACATGGTTTCTGATCACGCGGTTTGTGATCACGTGGTTTCTGATCACGCGGTTTCTGATCACGCGGTTTCTGATCACTCGGTTTCTGATCACGCGGTTTCTGATCACGTGGTTTCTGATCACGCGGTTTCTGATCACATGGTTTCTGATCACACGGTTTCTGATCACATGGTTTCTGATCACATGGTTTCTGATCACACAGTTTCTGATCACATGGTTTCTGATCACATGGTTTCTGATCACATGGTTTCTGATCACGCGGTTTGTGATCACTCGGTTTCTGATCACGCGGTGTCTGATCACGCGGTGTCTGATCACGCAGTTTCGATCACGCAGTTTCGATCACTCGGTTTCTGATCACGCGGTTTCTGATCACGCGGTTTCTGATCACGCGGTTTCTGATCACGCGGTTTCTGATCACATGGTTTCTGATCACATGGTTTCTGATCACGTGGTTTCTGATCACATGGTTTCTGATCACGCGGTTTCTGATCACGCGGTTTCTGATCACGCGGTGTCTGATCACACGGTTTCTGATCACGGTTTCTGATCACATGGTTTCTGATCACGCGGTTTCTGATCACGCGGTTTCTGATCACGCGGTTTCTGATCACGCGGTTTGTGATCACGTGGTTTCTGATCACGCGGTTTGTGATCACGTGGTTTCTGATCACGCGGTTTCTGATCATGCGGTTTCTGATCATGCGGTTTCTGATCACGCAGTTTCTGATCATGCGGTTTCGATCACGCGGTTTCTGATCACGCGGTGTCTGATCACGGTTTCTGATCACACAGTTTCTGATCACACGGTTTCTGATCACGCGGTTTCTGATCACGCGGTTTCTGATCACGCGGTTTCTGATCACATGGTTTCTGATCACATGGTTTCTGATCACGCGGTTTCTGATCACGCGGTTTCTGATCACGCGGTTTCTGATCACATGGTTTCTGATCACGCGGTTTGTGATCACGTGGTTTCTGATCACGCGGTTTGTGATCACGCGGTTTCTGATCACGCAGTTTCTGATCATGCGGTTTCGATCACGCGGTTTCTGATCACGCGGTGTCTGATCACACGGTTTCTGATCACGGTTTCTGATCACACAGTTTCTGATCACACGGTTTCTGATCACGTGGTTTGTGATCACACGGTGTCTGATCACGTGGTTTCTGATCACATGGTTTCTGATCACGCGGTTTCTGATCACATGGTTTCTGATCACATGGTTTCTGATCACACGGTTTCTGATCACGCGGTTTCTGATCACGCGGTTTCTGATCACGCGGTGTCTGATCACATGGTTTCTGATCACGCGGTGTCTGATCACATGGTTTCTGATCACTCGGTTTCTGATCACACGGTTTCTGATCACGCGGTTTCTGATCACTCGGTTTCTGATCACTCGGTTTCTGATCACGCGGTTTCTGATCACATGGTTTCTGATCTCGCGGTGTCTGATCACATGGTTTCTGATCACGCGGTTACTGTGGTTCCCTGCCGCGTGCTCCTGGTATTCCCCCAGATTCGCTCACCCTGTCTGTGTCACATAGACCGGCCTCGATATTGAGGCACGGCTGCCGAGGCTTCGCCGGTAATAACCGGATGGATTGAGCTGCAGTGATGATTTGTTTTTAGTTTCCTGGAGGTAAATGACACTGAAGGATGATCGTCGCCCTGTTTACAGGTGACACTGATTGATATTAGCAGATGAGAGATGAAGATCAATCATTAACAACGAAGAGGGATGGAGTCACGAACCCTATGAGCCGCCCTAAATATATACTGTATCTATAGGAGAAGCGCTGTCACCGTCACACCAGTCCGTGCACAGGATACATTGTTTTCTAGGTTTGGAGTGTCGCCTCTTTACACATTATTATCATCCATCCAGTGAATTTGGAGGATTGCACCCACATTCTGCAAATCAGGAGCAACAACACTTTATATAGATAAATAAATTAATAAAGAAAGATAAGAAGAACCTGGAATATAAGACATATTATCAGTTGTTTCACACTTTTGTGTTCAGTCTATAATCCCACATGTGATAATTCATAGTTTTGATGCCTTCAGTGTGAATCTACAATTTTCATAGTCATAAAACTCTTTGAATGGGAAGCTGTGTCCAAACTTCTGGTCTGTACTGTACTGTAGTACTTTGGGATTCACAACCTAAAATTCTGCAAAATGCGATGTAATCTGTAATAAAGTAAAATGTGAACAAAACCTAAAACTAACAATGAAATAAAAATAAATAAATAAACTCAGAGACTGAACAACCAGAGATGATAAATTCAGAACACTTGTGTACTATGTCTCCACCTGGTGGTGAATGCTGGAACTACACTCCTGAGTTCAGTGGCCCCCTAGTGGTAAATTTCAATACTACACAGCCCTGACAATAGCAGATAAAACAAATGTTTTCTTAAAGAGAAGGATTTCCTTTGTCTGTTCGAAGAATTTTATCCTGGAGGCAAAACCAGAATAAAGGAGTAAAAGCAGAAGAATGCAGGATTGTGTGATCAAGACCTGAGGGGGCAGTGATGTTTCCCATGAGTAAGAAGGACGTTGTGTTACTATAACACTGACCCATGTTAGAATGCAGCTGTGTACTTTAATGAGATAGCGACATTTAAAGGGGTTGTCTCGTTTTACCACTAGGGGAGCTCCCTGTATACAGAGATACATGATAAGATCCTGTCTGCAGTCACCACTAGGGGGAGCTCCCTGTATACAGAGATATAGGATAAGATCCTGTCTGCAGTCACCACTGGGGGAGCTCCCTGTATAGTATACAGAGATACATGATAAGATCCTGTCTGCAGTCACCACTAGGGGGAGCTCCCTGTATACAGAGATACATGATAAGATCCTGTCTGCAGTCACCACTGGGGGAGCTCCCTGTATAGTATACAGAGATACATGATAAGATTCTGTCTGCAGTCACCACTAGGGGGAGCTCCCTGTATACAGAGATACATGATAAGATTCTGTCTGCAGCCACCACTAGGGGGAGCTCCCTGTATACAGAGATACATGATAAGGTTCTGTCTGCAGTCACCACTAGTGGGAGCTCCCTGTATACAGAGATACATGATAAGATCCTATCTGCAGTCACCACTAGGGGGAGCTCCCTGTATACAGAGATACATGATAAGATCCTGTCTGCAGTCACCACTAGGAGGAGCTCCCTGTATACAGAGATACATGATAAGATCCTGTCTGCAGTCACCACTAGGGGGAGCTCCCTGTATACAGATATACATGATAAGATCCTGTCTGCAGTCACCACTAGAGGGAGCTCCTTGTATACAAATACACATTATAAGATCCTGTCTGCAGTCACCACTAAGGGGAGCTCCCTGTATACAGAGATACATGATAAGATCCTGTCTGCAGTCACCACTAGGGGAGCTCCCTGTATACAGAGATACATGATAAGATCCTGTCTGCAGTCACCACTAGGGGGAACTCCCTGTATACAGAGATACATGATAAGATCCTGTCTGCAGTCACCACTAGGGGGAGCTCCCTGTATACAGAGATACATGATAAGATCCTGTCTGCAGTCACCACTAGGGGGAGCTCCCTGTATACAGAGATACATTATAAGATCCTGTCTGCAATCACCACTAGGGGGAGCTCCCTGTATACAGAGATACATGATAAGATTCTATCTGCAGTCACCACTAGGGGGAGCTCCCTGTATACAGAGATACATAGGATCCTGTCTGCAGTCACCACTAGGGGGAGCTCCCTGTATACAGAGATACATGATAAGATTTTGTCTACAGTCACCACTAGGGGGAGCTCCCTGTATACAGAGATACATGATAAGATTCTGTCTACAGTCACCACTAGGGGGAGCCCCCTGTATACAGAGATACATGATAAGATTCTGTCTACAGTCACTACTAGGGGGAGCTCCCTGTATACATAGATACATAATAAGATCCTGTCTGCAGCCACCACTAGGGGGAGCTCCCTGTATACAGAGATACATGATAAGATTTTGTCTACAGTCACCACTAGGGGGGGCTCCCTGTATACAGAGATACATGATAAGATCCTGTCTGCAGTCACCACTAGGGGGAGCTCCCTGTATACAGAGATACATGATAAGATTCTGTCTGTAGTCACCACTAGAGGGAGCTCCCTGTATACAGAGATACATGATAAGATTCTGTCTACAGTCACCACTAGGGGGAGCCCCCTGTATACAGAGATACATGATAAGATTCTGTCTACAGTCACCAATAGGGGGAGCTCCCTGTATACAGAGATACATGATAAGATTTTGTCTACAGTCACCACTAGGGAGAGCTCCCTGTATATAGAGATGCATGATAAGATCCTTTCTTCAGCCACCACTAGGGGGAGCTCCCTGTATACAGAGATACATGATAAGATCCTGTCTGCAGTCACCACTAGGGGGAGCTCCCTGTATGCAGAGATACATGATAAGATCCTGTCTGCAGTCACCACTAGGGGGAGCTCCCTGTATACAGAAATACATGATAAGATTCTGTCTGCAGCCACCATTAGGGGGAGCTCCCTGTATACAGAGATGCATGATAAGATCCTGTCTGCAGTCACCACTAGGGGGAGCTCCCTGTATACAGAGATACATGATAAGATTCTGTCTGCAGCCACCACTAGGGGGAGCTCCCTGTATACAGAGATACATGCTAAGATCCTGTCTGCAGTCACCACTAGGGGGATCTCCCTGTATACAGAGATACATAATAAGATCCTGTCTGCAGCCACCACTAGGGGGAGCTCCCTGTATACAGAGTTACATAATAAGATCCTGTCTGCAGTCACCACTAGGGGGAGCTCCCTGTATACAGAGATACATGATAAGATCCTGTCTGCAGCCACCACTAGGGGGAGCTCCCTGTATACAGAGATACATAATAAGATCCTGTCTGCAGCCACCACTAGGGGGAGCTCCCTGTATACAGAGTTACATAATAAGATCCTGTCTGCAGTCACCACTAGGGGGAGCTCCCTGTATACAGAGATACATGATAAGATCCTGTCTGCAGCCACCACTAGGGGGAGCTCCCTGTATACAGAGATACATGATAAGATCCTGTCTGCAGCCACCACTAGGGGGAGCTCCCTGTATACAGAGATACATGATAAGATCCTGTCTGCAGTCACCACTATGGGGAGTTCCCTGTATACAGAGATACATGATAAGATTCTGTCTGCAGACGCCACTAGGGGGAGCTCCCTGTATGCAGAGATACATGATAAGATTCTGTCTGCAGACGCCACTAGGGGGAGCTCTCTGTATACAGAGATACATGATAAGATTCTGTCTGCAGATGCCACTAGGGGGAGCTCTCTGTATACAGAGATACATGATATGATTCTGTCTGCAGTCACCCCTAGGGGGAGCTCTCTGTATACAGAGGTACATGATAAGCTCCTGTCTGCAGTCACCACTAGGGGGAGCTCCCTGTATACAGAGATAGATGATAAGATCCTGTCTGTAGTCACCACTAGGGGGAGCTCCCTGTATACAGAGATACATGATAAGATTCTACATTTGTTTTTCTTTTCGTTAATGTATCAGTAATAGTGATGGGCGAATCCTAAATTACTCGGAATCGCTTGACTCTAGCGAGTCCGAGCACAGGACTCGCTACTCGTTGCGAGTCTAGCGAGTCCAATGTTAATGAATGGGGAAGCGAGTAATAGCGAGTAGTGTGAGATTTACAAATCGCAGATGTGTCTCGGAAGCTTCAGCCTGAAGCAATCCTAGTTTTGTCATTTATTTGCATTGGACTCCTTTACTTTGTAAGTAATCGGGAAACTCGCACAGATAAGAGTCCTGTCTGCTCAGTGTGCTGGCTGCCAGCTCCAGGGTCCTAGAGCCCGCCTGCTGCCTGATGTAGCAGTGCTGAGATTGTTCTCAGTCTGCTCATTCCCTGTGTACAGACCTGAATGTCTGTGCACAGAGATGATGTAGCAGAGCTGAGATTTTTCTCAGTCTGCTCATTCCCTGTGCATTGACATCTATATCTATGCACAGGGGATGTAGCAGAGAGGACATCGCGTTTTGGACTGCATCGGACGGAAGAGGATTTTTTTTAATTAAAGATGGAGTCCCTAATGGCTTTTTTTTTTATTTCTAATAAAAAAATTTTCTTTGTGTTGTGTTTTTTTTTAAAACAATTTAATAGAAATTCATGGCGGTCATGTCTAATATTGGTGTGACCGCCATAAATTTCGGGCTTAGGGCCAGCTGATAATACAAAGCTGGCCCTAACCTCTTTATTACCCAGCGTGCCACCGCTGCCAGGGCCGCTGGAAGAGCGGGGTTCAGCGCCAGAGGATGGCGCTTCAATGAACGCGCCATCTTCTGGGGCGGCTGCGGGCTGCAATTTGCAGCGGGGGGCGCCCAGAAAGCTTGGGCATCCCTGCGCTGCCAATTCCAGCCCCCAGCTGCTTAGCTGTACCTGGCTAGACATAGAACTAGCGCAGAGCCCCACGCATTTTTTTTAAATTACTGGTGGCAGTAGCACGCTGGGTAATAAAGGGGTTAATACCAGCTTTGTTATACAAGCTGGTATTAAGCCCGAGATTCTTAATGTCAGGCCACGTTTGACCCAGCCACTAAGAATCTCCAATAAAGGGTTAAAAAAACACAGAGAAAATTTTTTATTTGAAATAAAAAAAAAGCCATTAGAGACTCCATCTTTAATTAAAAAAATCCTCTTCCGTCCGACGTAGTCCAAAACGCGATGTCCTCTCTGCTACATCCCCTGTGCATAGATATAGATGTCTATGCACAGGGAATGAGCAGACTGAGAACAATCTCAGCTCTGCTACATCATCTCTGTGAGCAGGCGGCTCTAGGACCCTGGAGCTGCACAGAGAAGACAGCTGGACTCGGCTCGCAATGTAACAGCAGTTATTTGCAAGTTTCCCTGCTATCACTGGCACAGTAGCCGAGTCTAATGCAAACAATGGCAATCCTAGTTTTGTCAGCGTTTGCTATTGATTTGCATTGGACTCGTGCGAGTAATCACTGGGAAACTCGCCGAGTAACGAGTCCTAGCGAGTAAATTCGCCCATCCCTACTACTCGTCCCTCAAGAGCAAGCCCCGGTTGGAGAGGGTTACACATCTCACAGCTATAACAGCTATCTACTGAAGGTAACCCTGCAGTGCCAGCCACCTGTTGGCTGGAAACTCCAACTGACGTCACAAACTTTTATTTATTTTTCTTTTATTTGTTTTACTCCATTTTTGTTTTTCAGTTCCACAATGTAAGCCAGGGCAACAGCATTGGGTGCAGCCACTGTGAACCCTGCTTACTGGCCCCGCTGCTGAGTTACCCTGGCCCTGTGTAATTAACAGCGCTATGGCTCCTCATCTCCCAAAAGAAACCCACTGAATTCTGCGTTCCCAAATCCTAGCGACCCCTTTCCTTCTGATCCCCACAGTGTGCCTAAATCACATTCAGCATTCACATGTTTGGCCCTTCTATAGCTATGAGAGCCTGTTTTAAATTATGAAGTGCGTGTCTCCAGAAGGCACTATAATGTATGGGCATTACAATGTATGGGAATTACATTGTATGGGCACTACATTGTACAGGCATTATAATGTACAGGCATTACAATGTGTGGGCAATACAATGTGTGGGCACTACAATGTATGGGGAATACAATGTACAGGCACTACAATGCATGGGGTATACAATGTACAGAACTACAATACCGTATATGGGCACTACAATATATGGGCTCTTCAATGGCAAATTTGCAATTTTCACTCAGCAACACTAGAAAACACTTTTGGAGTCAATATTGTCACTATATCTGTAGATGAAATCCCAGAGGCGTGTAATTTCTAAAATGGGGACATTTAATGGGTGATTCTGTTCTTTTGACACTTAGGGGCTCTGTATATGGAGTCTGCAAACTTAATCTATGATAGCGCTCCCACCTCCTGAGTCTCGCCATGTGGCTAAACAGTAATGTACAGGCACGTAGGGTATCGCCACACTCAGGGTCATATTTGCAGTGCCTGCCGCCCTACGCACTTTCAACGGTCGCGCCCCCCCCCTCCCCTTCATTCTCTATGGGGCTTGGGGCAATTGCTGTTTTGCCGCAATCCTGCAAATCATGCAGTTGCGGCCGCAATAAAAACCCCTGCCGGATCCAGCACAATCGCACTTGCTGCACCAGACCACAAGCCCCATAGACAAGGCATGGGGCTTGCCGGATCAGTGCTGCAAGTCAGTCGTTAGGCAGCAGTTCCGACGCTACCTACTGGATTGGACGGAAACATCATTAAACCGCTGATGTAAAACTGGGAAGAATGAGTGCTCCTGTATATGGGAGAGACGAGCAAGCTCCCTGCCGGCCGAGCGATCGGACACCTATCTATAGTGCTTCTGGGCTTTAGTCAATTGTTTGGCTGACATTCAGCTGTATTTTTAGTCAAGCACACTTGCCCTATAATGTTTTAGGAACAAGTCTGTTAAGTTAAAGATTACAACATCCACATGACTACATCACCGGAACCACTGGCAATACAATAACACATCCCTAGAACCCCTGTCAGTATATCACCAGAACCATTGTCAATACAGTAATACATCACCAAAACCAGTCAATACATCACCAGAACCTCCATCAATATATCATCACTATAACCCCTGCCAGTACATCACCAGAACCGCCGGCAATACAATAATACATAACCAGAACCACCGTCAATACATCACCAGAACAGTACATTCCCTAAATAAATGTGTATGCAGATTAAATGTCCCATACTGCTAATCCTCCTTCCACATGTCCCATACTGTTCACCCCCCCATATGTTCCATGCAGCTCATCCTCCATCCATATGTTCCATGCAGCTCATCCTCACCCCCATTCCCATGAATCCTATGTTGCTTATCCTCCCCCATACGTCTCATGCAGCTCATCCTTCCCCCCCCCATCCCACTCCCATGTTCCACGCAGCCTCTCCCCTCCCATGTTCCACGCAGCCTCTCTCCTCCCATGTTCCATACTGCCTCTCCCCATCCCTCATCCATGTAACTTCTCCCCTCCCCATAATCCATATAGCTTCTCCCCACATCCATGCAGCTTCTCCACCACGTTCTATGTAGCTTCTCCCCACATGTTCCATGTAGCTTCTCCTCCCCATCCATCCATGTACCTTCTCCCTCTATCCCCCCATCCATCCATGTACCTTCTCCCCCATCCACCAAACCATCCATGTACCTTCTCCCCATCAGACCATCCATCCATGTACCTTCTCCCCATCCATCCAATTATCCATCCATCTTCTGCCCCCTTTCCATGCCACCCCCCACCCATCCATCCCGTTCTGCCCCCTATTCCAGGCCGCCCCATCCATCCATCCATCCCATTCTGCTCCCTCTTCCAGGCCACCCCATCCATCCATCCCATTCTGCCCCTCTTCCAGGCCGCCCCCTTCTATCCATTCCATTCTGCCCCCCTCTTCTAGGCCGCCCCATGCATCCCATTCTACCCCCTCTTCCAGGCCGCCCCATCCATCCATCTATCCCAATCTGTCCCCCCCAGGCTGTTATCTTCGGCTGTAACAGCGCTTTACCTGACTCCACACTACTGATCCCAGATCCCGGCAGCTTCTTCCTCTGTGGCTCCCAGTATCCGGCACCAGGTACCCGGAAGCTTCTTCCTCTGCAGCTCCTGGTCTCTGGCATCAGGTACCCGCCACCTTCTTCCTCTGTGACTACTGGTCTCCGGCACCAGGTGCCCGGCACCAGGCACCCGGCAATTTGTTCCTCTGCGGCTTCCGTTCTCCGGTACCAGGTACCCGGCAGCTTCTTCCTCTCTGACTCCCGGTCTCTGGCACCAGGCACCTTTTTCCTCTGCGGGTCTTGATCTCCAGCACCATGCACCCGACAGCTTCTTCATCTGCAGCTCCCAGTCTCCGGCACCCGGCAGCACCAGTCATCTTCTTCCTCTGCGGCTCCCGGTCTCCGGCACCAGGCACTTGGCAGCTTCTTCCTCTGCGGCTCCCGGCTCCGTCACCAGGCACCCGGCGTCACCAGTCACCTGGCAGCACCAGGCACCCTGGCATCATGCAACGAGCACTAGGCATCCAGCACCCTGGCATCCTCCCCTATATAACCCAGGATGCTGGCTCCCCCCTCTGCCATATGACCCAGTCTGATTGTTCCCTCCCTCCCCCATATGACTCAGCCTGCTCGTTTCCCCCCTCCCCCATATTACCCAGCCTGCTCATTTCCACCTCCCCCATATGACCAAGCCTGCTCGTTTCCCCCCCTCCCCATATGACCCAGTCTGCTCATTCCCCCCTCCCCCATATATGTCCCAGTCTGCTCGTTCCCCCCCTTCCTAATGTCCCAGTCTGCTCATTACCCCCCTCCCCCATGTCCCAGTCTTCTTGTTTACCCCCTTACCCATATGATCCAGCCTGCTTGTTCCCCCCCCTCGTATATGTCCCAGTCTGCTTGTTCCCGCCCTCCCCATATGATCTAGCCTGCTCGTTCCCTTACACCTCTTCTCCATGCTGCTCTCCCCCTTCGCCCCGCGCCCCCTCTTCTTCTTCACAGCTATCTTCAGCTCTAAAGCCTTTTACCTGCTCCCCGCTCCCAGCAGATCCAGAGACGAGGTCTTCTCTCCCGCGCTCTGCAGACGCTGCTGCCCGGCAGTGTGGTGATGACTCATCACCTGCTGCTGAGCGCTGTGACACTGCAGCAGCACGCGGCCGGATGCCAGGGTGGGGAGCCGAATGGACTCCACTGACC
>JARQOC010000011.1:4470281-4505572 GCA_033576535.1 Allobates femoralis
TGTATTATCTCCAGAGCTGCACTCACTATTCTGCTGGTGCAGTCACTGTGTACATACATTACATTACTGATCCTGAGTTACCTCCTGTATTATACTCCAGAGCTGCACTCACTATTCTGCTGGTGCAGTCACTGTGTACATACATTACATTACTGATCCTGAGTTACCTCCTGTATTATACTCCAGAGCTGCACTCACTATTCTGCTGGTGCAGTCACTGTGTACATACATTACATTACTGATCCTGAGTTACCTCCTGTATTATACTCCAGAGCTGCACTCACTATTCTGCTGGTGCAGTCACTGTGTACATACATTACATTACTGATCCTGAGTTACCTCCTGTATTATACTCCAGAGCTGCACTCACTATTCTGCTGGTGCAGTCACTGTGTACATACATTACATTACTGATCCTGAGTTACCTCCTGTATTATACTCCAGAGCTGCACTCACTATTCTGCTGGTGCAGTCACTGTGTACATACATTACATTACTGATCCTGAGTTACCTCCTGTATTATCCTCCAGAGCTGCACTCACTATTCTGCTGGTGCAGTCACTGTGTACATACATTACATTACTGATCCTGAGTTACCTCCTGTATTATACTCCAGAGCTGCACTCACTATTCTGCTGGTGCAGTCACTGTGTACATACATTACATTACTGATCCTGAGTTACCTCCTGTATTATCCTCCAGAGCTGCACTCACTATTCTGCTGGTGCAGTCACTGTGTACGCATTACATTACGAACCTGATTACCTCCTGTATTATACTCCAGAGCTGCACTCACTATCCTGCTGATGCAGTCACTGTGACCTACATTACATTACTGATCCTGAGTTACCGCCTGTATTATACCCCAGAGCTGCACTCATATTCTCTGTGCAGTCACTGTGTACATACATTACATTACTGATCCTGAGTACCTCCTGTATTATCCCCAGACTGCACTCACTATTCTGCTGTGCAGTCACTGTACATACATTACTTACTGATCCTGATTACCTCCTGTATTATCCTCCAAGCTGCACTCACATTCTGCTGGTGCAGTCACTGTGTACATACATTACATTACTGATCCTGATTACCTCCGTATTATACCCAGAGCTGCACTCACTATTCTGCTGGTGCAGTCACTGTGTACATACATTACATTACTGATCCTGAGTTACCTCCTGTATTATACTCCAAGCTGCACTCACTATTCTGCTGGTGCAGTCACTGTGTACATACATTACATTACTGATCCTGAGTTCCCTCCTGTATTATACTCCAGAGCTGCACTCACTATTCTGCTGGTGCAGTCACTGTGTACATACATTACATACTGATCCTGATTACCTCCTGTATTATCCTCCAGAGCTGCACTCACTATTCTGCTGGTGCAGTCACTGTGTACATACATTACTGATCCTGAGTTACCTCCTGTATTATACTCCAGAGCTGCACTCACTATTCTGCTGGTGCAGTCACTGTTTACATACATTACATTACTGATCCTGAGTTACCTCCTGTATTATCCTCCAGAGCTGCACTCACTATTCTGCTGGTGCAGTCACTGTGTACATACATTACATTACTGATCCTGAGTTACCTCCTGTATTATACTCCAGAGCTGCACTCACTATTCTGCTGTGCAGTCACTGTGTACATACATTACATTACTGATCCTGAGTTACCTCCTGTATTATACCCAGAGCTGCACTCACTATTCTGCTGGTGCAGTCACTGTGTACATACATTACATTACTGGTCCTGAGTTACCTCCTGTATTATACTCCAGAGCTGCACTCCTATTCTGCTGGTGCAGTCACTGTGTACATACATTACATTACTGATCCTGAGTTACCTCCTGTATTATACTCCAGAGCTGCACTCACTATTCTGCTGGTGGAGTCACTGTGTACATACATTACATTACTGATCCTGAGTTCCTCCTGTATTATACTCCAGAGCTGCACTCACTATTCTGCTGGTGCAGTCACTGTGTACATACATTACATTACTGATCCTGAGTTACCTCCTGTATTATCCCCAGAGCTGCACTCACTATTCTGCTGGTGCAGTCACTGTGTACATACATTACATTACTGATCCTGAGTTACCTCCTGTATTATACTCCAGAGCTGCACTCACTATTCTGCTGGTGCAGTCACTGTGTACTACATTACATTACTGATCCTGAGTTACCTCCTGTATTATACTCCAGAGCTGCACTCACTATTCTGCTGGTGCAGTCACTGTGTACTACATTACATTACTGATCCTGAGTTACCTCCTGTATTATACTCCAGAGCTGTACTCACTATTCTGCTGGTGCAGTCACTGTGTACATACATTACATTACTGATCCTGAGTTACCTCCTGTATTATACCCAGAGCTGCACTCCTATTCTGCTGGTGCAGTCACTGTGTACATACATTACATTACTGATCCTGAGTTACCTCCTGTATTATACTCCAGAGCTGCACTCACTATTCTGCTGGTGCAGTCACTGTGTACATACATTACATTACTGATCCTGAGTTACCTCCTGTATTATACTCCAAGCTGCACTCACTATTCTGCTGGTGCAGTCACTGTGTACATACATACTTACTGATCCTGAGTTACCCCCTATTATACTCCAGAGCTGCACTCACTATTCTGCTGGTGCAGTTACTGTGTACATACATTACATTACTGATCCTGAGTTACCTCCTGTATTATACTCCAGAGCTGCACTCACTATTCTGCTGGTGCAGTCACTGTGTACATACATTACATTACTGATCCTGAGTTACCTCCTGTATTATACTCCAGAGCTGCACTCACTATTCTGCTGGTGCAGTCACTGTGTACATACATTACATTACTGATCCTGAGTTACCTCCTGTATTATACTCCAGAGCTGCACTCACTATTCTGCTGGTGCAGTCACTGTGTACATACATTACATTACTGATCCTGAGTTACCTCCTGTATTATACTCCAGAGCTGCACTCACTATTCTGCTGGTGCAGTCACTGTGTACATACATTACATTACTGATCCTGAGTTACCTCCTGTATTATCCTCCAGAGCTGCACTCACTATTCTGCTGGTGCAGTCACTGTGTACATACATTACATTACTGATCCTGAGTTACCTCCTGTATTATACTCCAGAGCTGCACTCACTATTCTGCTGGTGCAGTCACTGTGTACATACATTACATTACTGATCCTGAGTTACCTCCTGTATTATACTCCAGAGCTGCACTCACTATTCTGCTGGTGCAGTCACTGTGTACATACATTACATTACTGATCCTGAGTTACCTCCTGTATTATACTCCAGAGCTGCACTCACTGTTCTGCAGACTCAGCTCTGATTTCCAGGTTGGAGTTTAGTCTTTTTTGTTCTGTGGTTATTCCACCTCTTACCGTCAGATGTCGCTGTTGAGCTATGAGGGCGGGGTTCTGTGTTGAAGGACATCTGTTACTCCGCCCTCCTCCATCTCTGCTCCTCCCTATGGGCGGGTTTTTTTTGTGTTGATTGTCATTGGTTACTCCGCCCTCCCCCTGTCTTGCTCTTTCTTGGGGGCGGGCACACGTGGTGACGTCACTTGGGTCTCAGGAATCCGGGTTTGCGCCTGCGCAGTTATCTCGGGACGCGCCGCTGTGAGGTGAGTGATGTCGGGCGGTGCGGGGCCGGTAATAACGGTGCGTGAGGAGGGGAGGTCCCGTTATCG
This sequence comes from Allobates femoralis, assembly GCA_033576535.1. Taxonomy (NCBI): domain Eukaryota; kingdom Metazoa; phylum Chordata; class Amphibia; order Anura; family Aromobatidae; genus Allobates; species Allobates femoralis. Next base: position 4,474,001 of record JARQOC010000011.1, read on the forward strand.
TTGTGTAATGGGGGAATGATGTCATCAGGGGCTGCGGAGACCCCGTGTGTGGATATGTGTATATACGGGGCCTCCTGTCACTCACAGGCTGTGAAGAGGCGCTGCAGCAGCTGAGACGTCACAGGAGGATGAGCTCCGGACCCTCTTGTGAGGTGAGAGCAGGGGAATTGTGGGTAATATTAACCCTTAAGCGGGTGTTGCCCGTGTTTTCAGGGCAGATGGCGTCTCCCCCGCGGGTCCGGGCCTCCGACCAATCAGCAATAGGCGTACTGTGTCTTTAAGACTCTGATAGAAATGGACAGAAAATAAGACGTCACTAAAAGGGGAAACCCCTCAAACCCCCCAGATCTACATACACCATCATCATCACATACACAGTGCTAACCACTGAGCCACCATATACAGTGCTAACCACTGAGCCACCATATACAGTGCTAACCACTGAGCCACCATATACAGTGCTAACCACTGAGCCACCATATACAGTGCTAACCACTGAGCCACCATACAGTGCTAACCACTGAGCCACCATACAGTGCTAACCACTGAGCCACCATATACAGTGCTAACCACTGAGCCACCATACAGTGCTAACCACTGAGCCACCATACAGTGCTAACCACTGAGCCACCATATACAGTGCTAACCACTGAGCCACCATATACAGTGCTAACCACTGAGCCACCATATACAGTGCTAACCACTGAGCCACCATATACAGTGCTGACCACTGAGCCACCATATACAGTGCTAACCACTGAGCCACCATATACAGTGCTAACCACTGAGCCTCCATATACAGTGCTAACCACTGAGCCACCATATACAGTGCTAACCACTGAGCCACCATATACAGTGCTAACCACTGAGCCACCGTATACAGTGCTAACCACTGAGCCACCATATACAGTGCTAACCACTGAGCCACCATATACAGTGCTAACCACTGAGCCACCATATACAGTGCTAACCACTGAGCCACCAATACAGTGCTAACCACTGAGCCACCATATACAGTGCTAACCACTGAGCCACCATATACAGTGCTAACCACTGAGCCACCATATACAGTGCTAACCACTGAGCCACCATATACAGTGCTGACCACTGAGCCACCATATACAGTGCTAACCACTGAGCCACCATATACAGTGCTAACCACTGAGCCACCATATACAGTGCTAACCACTGAGCCACCGTATACAGTGCTAACCACTGAGCCACCATATACAGTGCTAACCATGAGCCACCGTACACAGTGCTAACCACTGAGCCACCATATAGTGCTAACCACTGAGCCACCATATACAGTGCTAACCACTGAGCCACCATACAGTGCTAACCACTGAGCCACCATATACAGTGCTAACCACTGAGCCACCATATACAGGTGCTAACCACTGAGCCACCATATACAGTGCTAACCACTGAGCCACCATACAGTGCTAACCACTGAGTCACCGTATACACTGCTAACCACTGAGCCACCGTATACAGTGCTATCCACTGAGCCACCATATACAGTGCTAACCACTGATCCACCATATACAGTGCTAACCACTGATCCACCATACACAGTGCTAACCACTGAGCCACCATATACACTGCTAACCACTGAGCCACCATATACAGTGCTAACCACTGAGCCACCATACAGTGCTAACCACTGAGCCACCATATACAGTGCTAACCACTGAGCCACCATATACAGTGCTAACCACTGAGCCACCATATACAGTGCTAACCACTGAGCCACCATATACAGTGCTAACCACTGAGCCACCATATACAGTGCTAACCACTGAGCCACCATATACAGTGCTAACCACTGAGCCACCATACAGTGCTAACCACTGAGCCACCGTATACAGTGCTAACCACTGAGTCACCATATACAGTGCTAACCACTGAGCCACCATACAGTGCTAACCACTGAGCCACCGTATACAGTGCTAACCACTGAGCCACCATATACAGTGCTAACCACTGAGTCACCATATACAGTGCTAACCACTGAGCCACCATATACAGTGCTAACCACTGAGCCACCATACAATGCTAACCACTGAGCCACCATATACAGTGCTAACCACTGAGCCACCATATACAGTGCTAACCACTGAGCCACCATATACAGTGCTAACCACTGAACCACCATATACAGTGCTAACCACTGAGTCACCATATACAGTGCTAACCACTGAGCCACCGTATACAGTGCTAACCACTGAGCCACCATACAGTGCTAACCACTGAGCCACCGTACAGTGCTAACCACTGAGCCACCATATACAGTGCTAACCACTGAGCCACCGTATACAGTGCTAACCACTGAGCCACCGTATACAGTGCTAACCACTGAGCCACCATATACAGTGCTAACCACTGAGCCACGTACAGTGCTAACCACTGAGCCACCATACAGTGCTAACCACTGAGCCACCATATACAGTGCTAACCACTGAGCCACCGTACAGTGCTAACCACTGAGTCACCATATTACAGTGCTAACCACTGAGCCACCATATACAGTGCTAACCACTGAGCCACCGTTTACAGTGCTAACCACTGAGCCACCATACAGTGCTAACCACTGATCCACCATGTACAGTGCTAACCACTGAGCCACCATACAGTGCTAACCACTGAGCCACCATATACAGTGCTAACCACTGACCCACTATACAGTGCTAACCACTGAGCCACCATATACAGTGCTAACCACTGAGCCACCATACAGTGCTAACCACTGAGCCACCATACAGTGCTAACCACTGAGCCACCGTATACAGTGCTAACCACTGAGCCACCATATACAGTGCTAACCACTGAGCCACCATATACAGTGCTAACCACTGAGCCACCGTATACAGTGCTAACCACTGAGTCACCATATACAGTGCTAACCACTGAGCCACCGTACAGTGCTAACCACTGAGCCACCATATACAGTGCTAACCACTGAGTCACCATATACAGTGCTAACCACTGAGCCACCATATACAGTGCTAACCACTGAGCCACCATATACAGTGCTAACCACTGAGCCACCATACAGTGCTAACCACTGAGCCACCATATACAGTGGTAACCACTGAGCCACCATATACAGTGCTAACCACTGAGCCAACCGTATACAGTGCTAACCACTGAGCCACCGTATACAGTGCTAATCACTGAGCCACCATACAGTGCTAACCACTGAGCCACCATACAGTGCTAACCACTGAGCCACCATATACAGTGCTAACCACTGAGCCACCATATACAGTGCTAACCACTGAGCCACCATATACAGTGCTAACCACTGAGCCACCATACAGTGCTAACCACTGAGCCACCATATACAGTGCTAACCACTGAGCCACCATATACAGTGCTAACCACTGAGCCACCATATACAGTGCTAACCACTGAGCCACCATATACAGTGCTAACCACTGACCACCAATATACAGTGCTAACCACTGAGCCACCATACAGTGCTAACCACTGAGCCACCATATATACAGTGCTAACCACTGAGCCACCATATACAGTGCTAACCACTGAGCCACCATATACAGTGCTAACCACTGAGCCACCATATACAGTGCTAACCACTGAGCCACCGTATACAGTGCTAACCACTGAGCCACCGTACAGTGCTAACCACTGAGCCAACATACAGTGCTAACCACTGAGCCACCATGTACAGTGCTAACCACTGAGCCACCGTATACAGTGCTAACCACTGAGCCACCATATACAGTGCTAACCACTGAGCCACCATATACACTGCTAACCACTGAGCCACCATATACAGTGCTAACCACTGAGCCACCATACAGTGCTAACCACTGAGCCACCATACAGTGCTAACCACTGAGCCACCATACAGTGCTAACCACTGAGCCACCATATACAGTGCTAACTACTGAGCCACCATACAGTGCTAACCACTGAGCCTCCATATACAGTGCTAACCACTGAGCCACCATATACTGTGCTAATCTCTGAGCCACCATATACAGTGCTAATCACTGAGCCACCATATACAGTGCTAACCACTGACCCACCATATACAGTGCTAACCACTGAGCCACCATATACAGTGCTAACCACTGAGCCACCATATACAGTGCTAACCACTGAGCCACCATATACAGTGCTAACCACTGAGCCACCATACAGTGCTAACCACTGAGTACCATACAGTGCTAACCACTGAGCCACCATATACAGTGCTAACCACTGAGCCACCATATACAGTGCTAACCACTGAGCCACCATATACAGTGCTAACCACTGAGCCACCATATACAGTGCTAACCACTGAGCCACCGTATACAGTGCTAACCACTGAGCCACCATACAGTGCTAACCACTGAGCCACCATATACAGTGCTAACCACTGAGCCACCGTATACAGTGCTAACCACTGAGCCACTATACAGTGTAACCACTGAGCCACCATATACAGTGCTAACCACTGAGCCACCATACAGTGCTAACCACTGAGCCACCATATACAGTGCTAACCACTGAGCCACCATATACAGTGCTAACCACTGAGCCACCATATACAGTGCTAACCACTGAGCCACCATATACAGTGCTAACCACTGAGCCACCATACAGTGCTAACCACTGAGTACCATACAGTGCTAACCACTGAGCCACCATATACAGTGCTAACCACTGAGCCACCATATACAGTGCTAACCACTGAGCCACCATATACAGTGCTAACCACTGAGCCACCATATACAGTGCTAACCACTGAGCCACCGTATACAGTGCTAACCACTGAGCCACCATACAGTGCTAACCACTGAGCCACCATATACAGTGCTAACCACTGAGCCACCGTATACAGTGCTAACCACTGAGCCACCATATACAGTGCTAACCACTGAGCCACCATACAGTGCTAACCACTGAGCCACCATATACAGTGCTAACCACTGAGCCACCATATACAGTGCTAACCACTGAGCCACCATATACAGTGCTAACCACTGAGCCACCATACAGTGCTAACCACTGAGTACCATACAGTGCCGGACCTGCCAGGTTTGGCAATAGCGCACTTTTCACATCCGGCTGCAAGCCCCATAGAGAATGAATGGGGCTTGCTGGATCGATGCCGCAAGTCGGCCGTTACGTGGTAGATCCGGCAGGTGCGGCGATATCTGCTAGATCTACAGTGAAATAGCAATACCGCTGATGTGAAGGAGCCTTACACAACCTTATATTCCTATTGATACCTCATCAATATTGCAACATGTATCCGGTAATAACGTATAGACAAAGCGGCTTAGAGGAATTAGAACCAAAATGGTCAATAGGGAATTAAGGCAATAAGGGCCTCTAGGTAGATGTAAAGACTAACTGTTATAGTGGTAATGCTCAGATTCCTCCTAAGGTGCTTCTGTAGTGGAGCCCCAACACCGCTGTCAATGCTTCCTCCGGGGGCTGAGAAGGACTGACACCTTTGTGCCTTAATTCCATATTGACCATTTGGTTATAATTCCTCTAAGCCGCTTTGTCTATATGTTCCTTACCTGATACATGTAATATGGATGATTTACCAATAGGAATGTAGGGTTGTGTCCCGGAGGTTACAGGGATTGTAGTTGTTCTAAACGACTGTAATTTTATTCTGCCCAGAGTGTTCTCTAAGCTCAGCGCCATCTGTGTCTGTATCTCCTTCTGACGGGCTTGTAACCGGTCCTATGTAATATCATTATGTACGGTGTGAAACCTGGGGTTTAATGGATTGTTGTTTAGTAAACACTTTTGCACTTGCAATGTTTCTTCCATTTACTTTGAATCATATAGTTGTGCTCCCTTCATATACAGGCTGGTAGGAAGCAACTAAAAAACAAATAAGAATGTCCCAGACTTTAAACACCCGTGTTTAGGACTAAAAATCACTTTTATTGTCATTAAACGTTTTGCTCCCTGCGGCTTTATGTTCTCATCATTTTTCTACATGTTCAACTTTGAAAACAACCTAAATTAATGACAGCCTCTCCTATCCATGGTCAGGGTGACCTCACTGACAGCCTCTCCTGTCTATAGTCAGGGTGACCTCACTGACAGCCTCTCCTGTCCATGGTCAGGGTGACCTCACTGACAGCCTCTCCTGTCCATGGTCAGGGTGACCTCACTGACAGCCTCTCCTGTCTATAGTCAGGGTGACCTCACTGACAGCCTCTCCTGTCCATGGTCAGGGTGACCTCACTGACAGCCTCTCCTGTCCGTTGTCAGGGTGACCTCACTGACAGCCTCTCCTGTCCATGGTCAGGGTGACCTCACTGACAGCCTCTCCTGTCCATGGTCAGGGTGACCTCACTGACAGCCTCTCCTGTCCGTTGTCAGGGTGAGCTCACTGACAGCCTCTCCTGTCCATGGTCAGGGTGACCTCACTGACAGCCTCTCCTGTCCATGGTCAGGGTGACCTCACTGACAGCCTCTCCTGTCCATGGTCAGGGTGACCTCACTGACAGCCTCTCCTGTCCGTTGTCAGGGTGACCTCACTGACGGCCTCTCCTGTCCATGGTCAGGGTGACCTCACTGACGGCCTCTCTTGTCCGTTGTCAGGGTGACCTCACTGACAGCCTCTCCTGTCTATTGCCAGGGTGACCTCACTGACAGCCTCTCCTGTCTATTGTCAGGGTGACCTTACTGACAGCCTCTCCTGTCCATGGTCAGGGTGACCTCACTGACAGCCTCTCCTGTCCATGGTCAGGGTGACCTCACTGACAGCCTCTCCTGTCCATGGTCAGGGTGACCTCACTGACAGCCTCTCCTGTCCATGGTCAGGGTGACCTCACTGACAGCCTCTCCTGTCCATGGTCAGGGTGACCTCACTGACAGCCTCTCCTGTCCATGGTCAGGGTGACCTCACTGACAGCCTCTCCTGTCCATGGTCAGGGTGACCTCACTGACAGCCTCTCCTGTCCATGGTCAGGGTGACCTCACTGACAGCCTCTCCTGTCCATGGTCAGGGTGACCTCACTGACAGCCTCTCCATGGTCAGGGTGACCTCACTGACGGCCTCTCCTGTCCGTTGTCAGGGTGACCTCACTGACAGATTCTCAGTTCACTCACTTTGCAGGCCGCAGTGGGACCGGGTAACATGGAGGAAATAGAATCCATAGAATTTTACATCCAAATAACAAAATTGACTTTTGGCACTGATAGGTAAAAAAAAAAAAATATCCCCGAATGTGGACGACCCCTTTAAATACATATTCCAACCTTGGTGCCTCAGAGCAGCGCTCCCAGTGCAGCACATCTCCCCCGGTACTCCCAGCATTGGGTCATGTGACTGGTGCACAGACAGCAGTCGCTCCTCAGCGGGTCGTGTCACATTGTAACCTGCACTTCTTTCCTCCAGCCTGTATGGGGCACCATGCCGAGGAGCCGGCGAAGATGATCACGGAGAGCGCTGACTGCGCCTGGGAGCCGCTGTCCCGCAGGGAGAAGGTGCCATGTGACCGCTTCAAGCACGCGGCGGCGGTGTGTGACGGCTTTGTGTACATCCATGGCGGCCGTCAGGACACCGTTCTGGGGGATTTCTGGCGCTACAGTTTAGGTGAGTGACATTTTCACATTGTTCTGTGATGAGTTGCAGCCGGGCAGTGGTGACTCCAGGAGCTGGCACCATCGTTACACCGCCCCTTTAAGCCTGCGGCGGAGCTCCTGGGCACGTCTTGGCGCTCGCAGGTTCGTCCTCTGTTGAGTAAACACAACGTCTTCTGTTCTCTTCTTACTCATCGTCACCCGCTGTCTCTTGTTTTCAGCTGTCGGACGGTGGGAGCAGCTGCCGAGCTGTCGACAAGCCCCCGATAAACTGGAAGGACACTCCATGGTGGCCCACCAGGTGAATAACTCCGCCTGAGCTTCTTAAAGGGATTCTCCACTTGGGACATATTGGTAACGGTTGCCCTATTAGGGTGTAGTGGAGCAATAAGAGGGAAGCCCCCCCCACTCTGGACCCTCCTGGGGGCCGCTTATATCATGTCATCTTGGTCATTGACCTCCTGCATCCACTCATCATCCTGGGACCCGATACTGGGTAAACTGGACAACCCCTTTAAACGTTTTATATTCCTGTGATAGAAGGGGCGTGGCTGGGACCACCATAGACCGGCGCTGCCCTCTGCAGGTGTCGGAGGTCTAGTTCCCCCTTAGGATTTCACTAAGTTACGTCATTTATGATCGGACCCCTCTGAAGATTTGCGCCAACCCTTCTCCACGGCTCCCGATGAAACGTTGCGGCCGTATTGAGGGGTAACCTTGTGATATTCCTCTTCTGTCTCTGCAGGGTCGGCTCTACATATTTGGGGGAATGGTAGACTTTGGGGCGAACCGAGAAATGACCCCCCTCTGGATGTACTCAACAGGTGAGAGATGGCACATGAGGGGTTAATAGGACAGTGACCCATGTGGAGTCTTGCTTCTTAAAGGGACGGCACTTGCTGGACTTCGTACAGCCATAAAGGAAACACTGCAGACATTGTGCCTCCCTCCCCCCACCAGGTCCTTAAGAACCCATCTGACTCGAACATTAAAGGGTTATATCGAGGAGATAAGGGGTGGAGGGGTCACAGATCAGGGGGTGTTATGTAAGCCCCCCTTACTGAGCCTGAAGCCATAGTCATTGACATGTCACCGGGTGGAGGGGCGAGGGAAGCAAACTGAGCACGGAGGGGAGCGCTGGAGTGATGACGGCACACGAGCAGAACAAGCCGCGTCCGTGCATCCCTGCCTGCGCTGCACGGCTTGTCAGTGACATGTCAGAGCTGATCCCGCACACAAAACAACACATTGTGCTTGTCCAGTGTCAGCAGCCTGCAGATGGGCAGCTTGTTAGTGACATGTCAAGGAGCCGGACAGCCACAGACAAGCTGTGAAGAGGCAGCAGACCTAGATCACATCATACAGGAGGAGCACAAAGGACAGAATGAGCTACAGACACACAACAAACAGGGGGCAGCCTGCACAACAAGTAACTGCAGCTCACCCTCCCTCCTCACTGAGCCGGACAGCCACAGACAAGCTGTGAAGAGGCAGCAGACGTAGATCACATCATACAGGAGGAGCACAAAGGACAGAATGAGCTACAGACACACAACAAACAGGGGGCAGCCTGTACAAGTAACTGCAGCTCACCCTACCTCCTCACTGAGCCGGACAGCCACAGACAAGCTGTGAAGAGGCAGCAGACCTAGATCACATCATACAGGAGGAGCACAAAGGACAGAATGAGCTACAGACACACAACAAACAGGGGCAGCCTGTACAAGTAAGTGCGGCTCACCCTCCCTCCTCACTGAGCCGGACAGCCACAGACAAGCTGTGAAGAGGCAGCAGACGTAGATCACATCATACAGGAGGAGCACAAAGGACAGAATGAGCTACAGACACATAACAAACAGGGGGCAGCCTGTACAAGTAAGTGCGGCTCACCCTCCCTCCTCACTGAGCCGGACAGCCACAGACAAGCTGTGAAGAGGCAGCAGACGTAGATCACATCATACAGGAGGAGCACAAAGGACAGAATGAGCTACAGACACACAACAAACAGGGGGCAGCCTGTACAAGTAAGTGCGGCTCACCCTCCCTCCTCACTGAGCCGGACAGCCACAGACAAGCTGTGAAGAGGCAGCAGACCTAGATCACATGAGGAAAATACAACTAAATCCACCAAAACTCCTCTATAAAAGAATTCTCTTTACTGGCCACTTTACACGCGGCAACAGGAAGATAGAAACCGGCAGGTGTCGGAGACAATTGTACCTTTTACCTTCAAAACACCTTGCAGATACCTGAATTACACGCAGCCACTTCAAGGTGTTTTGAAGGTAAAAGGTACAATTGTCTCCGACACCTGCCGTTTTCTATCTTCCTGTTGCCGCGTGTAAAGTGGCCATACTGGTCCCAGAATCTACCTAAGAAAAATACAAAGAAACACACAACGTTTCGGCCTTCACACACTTTCTAATAACTTGATGAAGGCCCTGTGTTGGTGGAAACACATTGCTTATTTTCCTGTATTTTTTCTTCAGTGGATGCTGGGAGCAATTAAAATGATTCTTTTATAGAGCAGTTTCGGTTGGAGGATTGCACCAAGTAGCAGGAACTTTGCAGTAGTGCACGGAATACAGCTTCATATACGAGGGTTGAATGAAAAGTAATGCCTCCACCTTCGTAACTCCTCGCCAGATGGCAGCACTGGTATGCGGCAGGTACTGGACTGTTGAGTGGACTCTGCTCTACAGCTCCAGTTGATGGAAAGCCTTATATAGATGACATGGGGAGTCAGGCACGAGGAGCACAAAGGATGGAATGACCAACAAATACATCATGAAGCTCCATCAGGGGGCAGCCTGCACAACAAGTAAAAGGAAGGGGGCCACTGTCAGTGAGAAGGTCACAATACACGGCTACTATGGATGTGAGCTATGGAGGTGTGAGCTATATTCATATATATAGTAACAAAGCAGCCGGACAGGTCCTGGAAAGGAGGTTTGTGTCACCGATGTGACGTCAGTGATGTAAGACCCAGAGAAGCAGGTTCCAGCACATAGAGTGCTTAGAGAGCTTTCTCTTTTTAATGGAGCCAGACTTTGTGTCCGGGTTTTAGGAACACTCAGAAGAGCTGGGTGGGACGGATCGTTCTCACACCTCCTGTGATCTGAGGGGCCACAGAAGGGTCTGTGCGGACGGGACAGAGGAGGGGGGTTGTTGTTTTTTCTCCGCAGTGGACAGTACCCCTTTAATAATAGAAAATGTTATTATTACAAATTTTCGGTATAACAGGGGCTGGAACCCTTTAATGACATTTTACTGCAGTGTCGAATTTCCTCAGTGCTTCCCCTCCCCCTCCTCCTCTGTCGTTCTTCTCCGCGGGGGCGTTCAACAGTTCACAAAATTCGCTATAAATAATGGTGACAAGATGATGAATGAGACAAGGAGTCGAGAGATATTATATCATGTGATTATTTGTCCCATCAGAGACCAGACGATGGTGTGAGGTGAAGGCGTGGGAAGGACAGGTAAATGCTCTTCTCATGATGTGGCTGCTCCTCGGGGGCGGGGCTTCAGAGATAAAGCTTCCCTGTGTTACAGGAGAACAGACCCACCAATAGGAAGGGGCACAGCGCGGTCGTGTACCAGTCGGCCATGTTTGTTTACGGAGGCTACTTCGATATCGAGGGGACAGTGGAGGAATTCTGGGCGTTTGATTTTGGTAATTGCCGCAGTCTGCGAGTGTGAAACAGAAACTGGAACAGTTCTAAATGTCTCAATATAACCTGTGATATTGACGTTCTCTTCTTTGGCAGATTCACAGAAGTGGTCACAGCTGAGCCCTCACACACGAGGTCTGGGCCCCGGGCCCCGGCATGGACACTCCTCTGTCACCCATAATGCTGCTATGTTCTTGTTTGGTGGATTAAAGAATATGTCTGAACAAAACGATTTCTGGAGATTTGATTTCCGGAGACATATCTGGTCAATCCTCAAAACCAGGTGAGATCGGTATTATAGTAGTTATATTCTTGTATATAGGAGCAGTATTATAGTAGTTATATTCCTGTATATAGGAGCAGTATTATAGTAGATATATTCTTGTATATAGGAGCAGTATTATAGTAGTTATATTCTTGTATATAGGAGCAGTATTATAGTAGTTATATTCTTGTGTATAGGGGCAGTATTATAGTAGTTATATTCTTGTATATAGGAGCAGTATTATAGTAGTTATATTCTTGTATATAGGAGCAGTATTATAGTAGTTATATTCTTGTACATAGGGGCAGTATTATAGTAGTTATATTCTTGTATATAGGGGCAGTATTATAGTAGTTATATTCTTGTATATAGGGGCAGTATTATAGTAGTTATATTCTTGTATATAGGGGCAGTATTATAGTAGTTATATTCTTGTACATAGGAGCAGTATTATAGTAGTTATATTCTTGTATATAGGAGCAGTATTATAGTAGTTATATTCTTGTATATAGGGGCAGTATTATAGTAGTTATATTCTTGTATATAGGAGCAGTATTATAGTAGTTATATTCTTGTATATAGGAGCAGTATTATAGTAGTTATATTCTTGTATATAGGGGCAGTATTATAGTAGTTATATTCTTGTACATAGGGGCAGTATTATAGTAGTTATATTCTTGTATATAGGAGCAGTATTATAGTAGTTACCTTCTTGTACATAGGGGCAGTATTATAGTAGTTATATTCTTGTATATAGGAGCAGTATTATAGTAGTTATATTCTTGTATATAGATGCAGTATTATAGTAGTTATATTCTTGTACATAGGAGCAGTATTATAGTAGTTATATTCTTGTACATAGGAGCAGTAGTATAGTAGTTATATTCTTGTACATAGGGGCAGTATTATAGTAGTTATATTCTTGTATATAGGGGCAGTATTATAGTAGTTATATTCTTGTACATAGGGGGCAGTATTATAGTAGTTATATTCTTGTATATAGGGGCAGTATTATAGTAGTTATATTCTTGTACATAGGGGGCAGTATTATAGCAGTTATATTCTTGTACATAGGGGGCAGTATTATAGTAGTTATATTCTTGTATATAGGAGCAGTATTATAGTAGTTATATTCTTGTATATAGGGGCAGTATTATAGTAGTTATATTCTTGTATATAGGGGCAGTATTATAGTAGTTATATTCTTGTATATAGAGGCAGTATTATAGTAGTTATATTCTTGTATATAGGAACAGTATTATAGTAGTTATATTCTTGTACATAGGAGCAGTATTATAGTAGTTATATTCTTGTATATAGGAACAGTATTATAGTAGTTATATTCTTGTATATAGGGGCAGTATTATAGTAGTTATATTCTTGTATATAGGGGCAGTATTATAGTAGTTATATTCTTGTACATAGGGGCAGTATTATAGTAGTTATATTCTTGTATATAGGGGCAGTATTATAGTAGTTATATTCTTGTATATAGGGGCAGTATTATAGTAGTTATATTCTTGTACATAGGGGCAGTATTATAGTAGTTATATTCTTGTATATAGGAGCAGTATTATAGTAGTTATATTCTTGTATATAGGAGCAGTATTATAGTAGTTATATTCTTGTATATAGGTGCAGTATTATAGTAGTTATATTCTTGTATATAGGGGCAGTATTATAGTAGTTATATTTCCTCCATCTTATTATTGTGGTTCCTCTTCTTACATTTTCTATGTGAAGCTCTGGACCTCCGAAATCTATCGGCCATGCGTGTGTGCTCCATCGCGGGTGTCTGTGGATCCTCGGGGGCGGGTTACCATCTCGCACTCCTTCTCACAATTTGTGGAAATATCACTTTGTTTCTCGCTCTTGGAAGAAGGTCTCCCGGATGAAGCAGCGTGTGGATTGCGCTCGGATGTATCACTGTGCGGTTCGCGGTGGGCGGCGGTGCACAGTCTGGCGGTAGGGACTCTTCGCTGTGCAGTGAATTCGTGGCGGCGCCCGGCGGTGATTCCTCCTCGGAGAAGATTTACTCTTTCCTTTCTTTGGGTTCCAATAAAGTGTCCACAATCTCCAGCTCCAACCTGATCGAGATGAAGACATTCAGCGAGCGCCCGGCCTCCCCCGTCCTCTGCTCCTGCTCCTTCTCCTCCGCCGGCGATCAGCAGCGTCTGATGAGCGGATACGAGAACGAGTCATTTACACTCCTGGAGGAGGAATATCCTCCGGCTGCTGTGACCTGCCGGGACCTGGCCCCGAGGAGGAGGAGGAGGATGAGGGTGAGGATGTGTTCCTGATGATCGGCGGGCGGCCGCTCTCCAGACATTGTGAGATCTCCGTGCTGCAGATCACGGTGGAGTGACGGCCGATTACTCCAGGATCTGCTGGATTATCTGTTACACGGTGCGGCTGCCAGTGGCGCCACCTATTGTAGAGGATTGTAACATCGGGCAGAAGAGCAGAAACAAAACCTCTAACATCGCTCAGGTCTGATGCAAAATGCTGCAATCACAGGTGCTACGAAGCTTCACAATGCACAAGTGGTTTATTGTTCTCAGTTATCAGCCATCTCAGGATGGCAGAGTGTAATGTTTATTATTGGGATGAGTGAGGGAGGGAGGCTCTGCTGCACTTTAGTACCGAACCCATAAACAAATCTTAAAGTGCAATACCCCAGATGAAAAATAACAACCGTCTGGGGTCAGTTAGCGTAATCAACCAACAATTATAACCTGGAGAACAAACTGAGTATCTCCTGCAAATCATGTTATTCATTATACATAAAAGCCAAGACAAGTGATTTATAGTGAAAAAGGAATATTTCCCCTATTACAATTCCATCTTTAACAATAATATACAACCAGTGGTTACATTAACCTTTATTTTCCATTATGGATATGTGTAAAGTGCATTCAGACAGAACATACAGTAGATTCTGCACTATCATTAATAGCCCGATGTTCATGGGCCAACGTCATAATTGTAAGGATGCTGGAGGATTAATCAAACGTAAACCTCTCACCCAGCGACCCATTTCCGGGCTGTGACGTCACCGTATGCGCCCGGTCACTTCATCACACATCGCCAGCCAATCATATTGCCGCACAACTGCCCATGCTCCCGGTCCGGGATGCGTCACTAAGATGACTGGGCATGCGCAGTGTGCACGGGCAGATAGACAGCATAGCGGAGGAGTCGGACCAAGGGGCACCATATTAAACACCACAATAAAGAGCAAATATTTACTTTTCTCTGCCCGCCACCCATCACATATAATACAATATAAGAGTCTAAGACATAGCTTCATAATATAGATCTTCATTATGGGTATTTCAGGACATATAACAGTATGCTCCAATTGAGTGGTCCTCCGGCACTTCAATGGCATGGCGCGATCATGTTAGCCAAAATATTCCAATATTCCAGGAGAAATACTGGCCCAAATAGAGGCTAAGTGGATTGTTGTCCTGGACTCACTCGCTCCACGGGGTCTAAATGAGGGGTTTTCATATGCACCATTTCTGTAAGTGATTTGGTGTCCCATTCGCCACCATATGGCTTTTAATCTGTTTCTTTTCTTCACTTTTTTCTATGTCTGTCTGGGATTCTTATATTTGGTGTAGGAATTTGGAATATTTTGGCTATCTAATCTGATCTCACTACCTGATCACGGAACAGTGTGCTCCAATTGAGTGGTCCTCCGGCACTTTAGTGGCATGGCGCGATCAGGTAGTGGAGCGACCGGGCGCATACAGTGATGTCACAGCCTGGAAATGCGGGCGGCGGTAACTGCCAACCAGAAGCATAATATGGCGTAGATTGGAGTGTGAACAGTGCGATCTGCCTGCCCACACCACCATACCGTCACCCCCGAGGAAGCCTGTGTGCAAAACACGTGTAGGGGCACTATGTAAGGATCCGATTCTTTTCTAGGGGTTTCCCCATAGACTTGTAATGGTGCAATACTGTCTTCACTACCATATTATAATGGAATGTGACAATTGACTTATGATTGTGCAATATCTGTAAACTTAGTGAGCCATGATCTGCACCTAATGGTCGCTTGGGAAGATGTTTACGTTTGATTAATCCTCCAGCATCCTTACAATTATTAAGTTGGCACATGAACATCGGGCTATTAACTATAGAACGTACAGTAAATTCTGCACTGTATGAATGCACTTTAACCTTTATACATATCTATAATGGAAAATAATGTAACCATTGGTTGTATATTATTGCTAAAGATGGAATTGTAACAGGGGAAATGTTCCTTTTTCACTATACATCACTTGTCCTGGACGTTTATGTATAATGAATAACATGATTTGCAGGAGATACTCAGTTTGTTCTCCAGTTTAAAGTTGCACTTATAAGATTGTAGAGTTACTGACCCTTAACCTCACGGGAGTAGGGACAGAAGGGTCATGTTCTGTATTGGGATGTGTATCCTGATTGTCAGGGGGGGGTTGATCCCGATTGTCTGGGGGAAGGAGGGGGGGGGGGGGTCTTCCTTATTGTTGGAGGGGTCATTTCTTGGTCTAGACACTCACTACACAGGTTATATATAACTGGTGACCTATGACCTGAGCTGTAATAAGAGATATGGACTCCGCGACAACCAGCATGTAATGACTGTTAAAGATGTGATGTGACTGTACATTAAATGGGATGTGGGGCATCATATATTGGATATTGTGTAACTGGCCCTTTAAGGAATGAGTGGGATAACTAAGTGCACTTATAGCGACAGCACAAGGATATAATCCTACAGCCACAGTGTATTTTAGAAATACATTGAAAATAGCAATGCAAACTCGGGGGGGGGGGGGGGGGGGGGGCCATAGTCTGTCCCTGACGGTGGGGCCTCGTTTTACATATCTATGTGCCAAGTCTGACTGTGCCATGTTGGCTGAGGGCACAGCCAGAAACCAGTGCCGACAGCGGCCTCTACAGAGAGCACCTCTTAAAGGAAAAGTACACACGAGTGTATGAGAAGCGCTGAATGTTTGTATTATGCCATAAACTTCTGTTTGTAACAATCTGCAGATTTTTATTGTAAAGAGCAAATAATAAAACAAAGTTTACAAAAAGTTTCTGACTTTTCTGTAAGTTCTGTGGAGATCCCACCATCAGTGCGGAGTTAATAGAGAAGGATCCTTGGGTCAGAGGACCAGGGCTGAAGTCTGCTGTCTGGATGGCGGCTGCAGTGTAAAGGATGGCGCTTTCCCTGCCGGATGTGAAGGATGGGTGGAGTTTAGATTTTGCTGCTTCTGCAACAATGGAATCCTCTAGAGTTGGATACATTGAAGAAACGTCGCTATGGAAACCAGCAGCGTTCAATGGACCAGACAGGTTGCCGCCTGCTTCCTGCTCCTTGTTCAGGATCTGCGAAAAGTTGGGTGCTGACCTCCATAGGGCTCAGGTGTCTCTCGACAGCCTTGCACTGATCGGAGTCTTTTATGGTTAAGATGCATCTTGCCCTTTAAGAGACCGGGTGCGTTTCGGGACGTGATCGATGGCGCCATCTCTCGATCTCCCGCCGGCCGTGAGATGACGGCAGCGGCAAAGAATGAAAGGCAGCAACACAAGGCGGACTTTATAGTTTTTTTTATTTTTGACATAAAATAGAATAATTCCCCGGATGATCAGGTCGTGTTCTGGTGTCTACAAAGAATCGCCGAAAAAAAGTGACAAAAATAAATTACCTCTGATCTACAGCAAAAGCTTCAATATCAAAAAGAGTAAAAATCCCGTTAGTGCGAAAAAGACAGAAAATCCAGTCAGTGACTACGAGGGCGGAGCTTAACATAACCCCACCCACAAGTGAAATCTACATATAACAGCATCCACTCCAGTTACCTCCGGAGCTGCATTCGAAATTTGTCTATTCCACCTGTTTGATACAGCCGGAGCTGGTGACCGTGTAGACTTCAGCTGAGGTGTTGGTGCAATGTTTCTGCAGATAATCTTCATATGCAGGACTGGACCGCACCAAACATTAACAAAAGCATCGACCAGCAGCGGATAATAGTGTTAGTTGCTGGCAGAACTGTGGGTGCAGCTCCGGCTGAGATCAAGAAGATGGAATGGGAATGCAGCTCCGGCTGTGACTAGAGGACAAAGACAGAAAACAAAAACCTTCAGTGTAAGTGATAAAGTGCGAGACATTACTACTGCTGCAGACTAGTGACAGAACCTGCTGGGAGTTGTAGTGAACAGCAGTTATAGGATACAGATCACAATAAAACATTTCCTGGAGCAACAGAGGCTCATTCTGCCACTGTAACAACCCTCCTGCGAGAGACAGAAACCAAGGGATGAAGTTATCTCTAATCATCAAGATCCTCCATAACCAAACACACAGACTCCCTGCGTCACACCCAGAGCTGCAATCACACTTCTGCTCACTGTATTTACTTAGAGTAATCCTGCACCGATCACAGTGTTTTGCTGGAGCAGAGTTGTGATTGCAGCTCCGGCTGTGATTGAGGCATAACATTCAGTGTCACATACAAAAATTAGCAACCTAAAAACTTCCTGAACCTTCAATTTTATAAACGTACAATACAGATACTACAACATGGAGCGCTGCACAGTGTGGCGACATTTCAGTGCGCCGCCCCTTTAAGGAATCACAGTGATACATTGTAACATCGGCTGTATCCAGGCTGCAGTCCGGCATCTACTGGTTCAGTCCTGAAGAACGAGGAAGTCGAGGGAGGAAAAACAATACAACGTTCTCATTGATCAACAGAATGAAAACTTTCAGGGCAGAAATGGATGAATCGGCCACATTGAAACGCAGCTGCAGCTCTGCACAGTTCAAACAAGTATACATAACATTAACCCTTGTCTGGCACCATGGAGTCAATGTGACCCCGTGCAGATTAAGTATGTAGTGACTGTACCAGACAGGGGTTAAATGCACCCGAGATGAGGAGGAATGTGGGGATTCTGGAAAGTGAAGATTCACACAGTCACAGCCAGAGCTGCATTTACAGTCGAGCTGCTTCCTGCTAGGAGTCAGCAATGGAAGCACCACACGGCCCAGCAGTCAGCTCTGTACAGAGAGATCCTGCAGCCGGCGGAGAACTCTGAGCGCAGCTCCGGCTGTGACTGGATCAGTGAAACACAAGAAGTCTGTTCTACGGTAGAAATGATCCCGAACCTAAACAAAGAACAACAGTAACAAAGTGTTAAAAGAACCTTTCCACGGGCGCTCGGCCGCCCGCGCCCAACACTGGGGGCAGGGGGAGCCGCCCGCGCCCAACACTGGGGGCAGGGGGAGCCGCCCGCGCCCAACACTGGGGGCAGGGGGAGCCGCCCGCGCCCAACACTGGGGGCAGGGGGAGCCGCCCGCGCCCAACACTGCGGGCAGGGGGAGCCGCCCGCGCCCAACACTGCGGGCAGGGGGAGCCGCCCGCGCCCAACACTGCGGGCAGGGGGAGCCGCCCGCGCCCAACACTGCGGGCAGGGGGAGCCGCCCGCGCCCAACACTGCGGGCAGGGGGAGCCGCCCGCGCCCAACACTGCGGGCAGGGGGAGCCGCCCGCGCCCAACACTGCGGGCAGGGGGAGCCGCCCGCGCCCAACACTGCGGGCAGGGGGAGCCGCCCGCGCCCAACACTGCGGGCAGAGGGAGCCGCCCGCGCCCAACACTGCGGGCAGAGGGAGCCGCCCGCGCCCAACACTGCGGGCAGAGGGAGCCGCCCGCGCCCAACACTGCGGGCAGAGGGAGCCGCCCGCGCCCAACACTGCGGGCAGAGGGAGCCGCCCGCGCCCAACACTGCGGGCAGAGGGAGCCGCCCGCGCCCAACACTGCGGGCAGAGGGAGCCGCCCGCGCCCAACACTGCGGGCAGAGGGAGCCGCCCGCGCCCAACACTGCGGGCAGAGGGAGCCGCCCGCGCCCAACACTGCGGGCAGAGGGAGCCGCCCGCGCCCAACACTGCGGGCAGAGGGAGCCGCCCGCGCCCAACACTGCGGGCAGAGGGAGCCGCCCGCGCCCAACACTGCGGGCAGAGGGAGCCGCCCGCGCCCAACACTGCGGGCAGGGGAGGAGCCCGCGCCCAACACTGCAGGCAGGGGAGAGCCGCCCGCGCCCAACACTGCAGGCAGGGGAGAGCCGCCCGCGCCCAACACTGCGGGCAGAGGAGCCGCCCGCGCCCAACACTGCGGGCAGAGGAGCCGCCCGCGCCCAACACTGCGGGCAGAGGAGCCGCCCGCGCCCAACACTGCGGGCAGAGGAGCCGCCCGCGCCCAACACTGCGGGCAGAGGAGCCGCCCGCGCCCAACACTGCGGGCAGAGGAGCCGCCCGCGCCCAACACTGCGGGCAGAGGAGCCGCCCGCGCCCAACACTGTGGGCAGAGGAGCCGCCCGCGCCCAACACTGTGGGCAGAGGAGCCGCCCGCGCCCAACACTGTGGGCAGAGGAGCCGCCCGCGCCCAACACTGTGGTCAGAGGAGCCGCCTCGCTCCATATTTACAGCAGATTCCGGCAGTGAAACGTCCTGGAAATGTAACAGTTCAGCATTTCTCTAATATAATAAAAGAATAAAACAAGTTAATGAAAAATACATCAATAAAAAAAATCCCAAGCTGAGGGTGTAAAGAGTAACGAGGCGTCAGCAGGGCGAGGGCTCAGGTACAATCCTGGAGAGGATTCTTGTATCGCCGGCAGCTCGGGACGCCGTTAACCTTTAGCATTGATCCATAAAAGCGCAGAGATCCGAGCGTAAGGCAAAGCCGACCGTGAAATGCATCAGTCCGAGTCACCATCTGACGGCAGCGGGGGAGGGGAGCGGAGGGTCCAGTGTATCGATAGCTTAAATTGACGGATCATCTTATCGGCGGTCAGGGGATCTGTTCAGGCTCATCTGCAGCTTCTTGTGCTGATAACGCCGTCCCTATAATGTCCAGTCTCCCCCCGGTGGCGCCTCAGAGCTCTGTGGTCAGCAGACATCGCGGTCTGGTCACTTCTTCAGGAACGACGGTGCTGAAAATAAACCACAGGTGTCAAGAGAAGTCGCCAATCACCATCCAACAGGATCAGAGAACAGCGCCACTCAAGAGCACAGGACATGGTGGGTACCGCAACCTATCCACATCAGAGGGGCAAGAGCTGCAATACCCGACACAACCACAGGCAGTGGGGGCGCAATATCTGGGGCTTTTAATGTCCAGGGTCAGGCCCTCACCTGGAGGTGGTGGCAGGAGCTGGGGTCACATCGAGGGTCTCTGCGGACGGCGACTCCTTCACATTATGCAGGACTTTTGCCGGTAGTGAGGTCTCCGATCCGAGGTGACCATTAGATACCACTCCGCTCTGAGGAGAGAAAGAATCGGGCAGAAAAAGTCCTTGACTAACGAAGAGAAGCAGCTCCTCTACTGTGGTCACATCCAGAGCTGCGGCTGCGGGGCCACTCTCTACTGTGGTCACATCCAGAGCTGCGGCTGCGGGGCCACACTCTACTGTGGTCACATCCAGAGCTGCGGCTGCGGGGCCACTCTCTACTGTGGTCACATCCAGAGCTGCGGCTGCGGGGCCACTCTCTACTGTGGTCACATCCAGAGCTGCGGCTGCGGGGCCACTCGCTACTGTGGTCACATCCAGAGCTGTGGCTGCGGGGCCACTCTCTACTGTGGTCACATCCAGAGCTGTGGCTGCGGGGCCACTCTCTACTGTGGTCACATCCAGAGCTGTGGCTGCGGGGCCACTCTGCTGCAGGGCATGCTGGGAGCTGTAGTGCTCTTATTAGATCATATATAAAAAAGAAAAGACTCAACTGGAAAAAAGGGGCCACAAGTATTGACAACTGGCCCTGTACTTACCGGTATTAACCACCGGGGGGCAATAGACGAGTATGATGGGACCTGCGGAGAACAGACATGTCAGCGCCTCCCGCACCCAGGACAGAGCGGGGTCAGGTTCACTGACTGTGAAGTTACCGGCGGTGGTGACGGTGCAGACAGCGTCTCTGTGAGGTCGATCAGGTTCTCTGTCAGTGACGCCAGCAGCAGGTCCAGGTCATCGGTCGCCGTCTGTGGGAGAAAGGGCACGAAAAACTGAAATGGAGAAACCCAGACCGGCTCCTGCCCTCCCCTCCAACAACATCCCCTGCACCTGTCAGCCCAAAACGCTGTAACCACCCCCCCCCCCCCCCCCCACGGACAGCCCGCTTCCCAAATGCCATAATCGGACACCCCACACACCAAACGCTGGAACCGGACCCCCCACCAAGCACGGCTCGCGCCCCAAATGCCGGAACCAGACCCCCCACAATGACTGCTCACGCCCCAAATGCCATAACTGGACCCCCCACCTCAAACGCTGGAACCGGCCCCACCTCATTGACTGCTCGCGCCCCCTCCGCACAACACAGGAACAGGTAAAGGTCTCGGCCGGGAGATAAAGCTCAATTTCCATTCAAACTTCTACAAGGGTTTAATATTTCTTGTGACCGTTCACTGACAACAAGCAGAGGTCCAGGGGGAGGAGCAGAGCACATTCCTCATCCAATGGCTGAGGCCGGTTTCACTCTGGGGTTTGGCTGGGTTGCGGAGTGTGCATCTATGTGTAACATAAGGACACGGCGCACCTCGGCCTAAAACTCCCTCCTGCTCCACAGCCGGGGGTGACGTCATCGTGACAGTGGATCAGTGTGGAGTTATGAGGCTTTTCTCACTGAGGATTGTATACACTGGATACAATGTAACAAATCTGCAGCTGTGAGAAATAGCAGGACAGATTTTCTCCAACCAACACAGACTGAACCCTCAGATCAGCGGGAACGAAGGAGCGGCGCCTTGTATCATTACACCAACCTCCACCCCCATATTACTTAGGGGGCCACACAGTCAGATGATTGCCCATCACTGACTGCAGGGGGCGCAATACAGGTCTCCTCTCCCGTGATGACAGCTGGCACCTCTGCTGGGGGATGGGGAGGGGGGGTACGTCCAGCGCTCCATGCTCAGATCCATCCCCCCACACCCAAAACACCAGACCCCACAACCTCCCCAAATTACAGCTGCAATTTTCCCCTGATTTCCCCCATCATCCTGTCCTGAGGGAAGGGGAGGGGTGCGGTACCTTGAGGTGTGCGGCCTCTTCTGGGGGGGGCCAAGTGGCCGACGTCAGCGAGGGATCAAGTTTTGATTCTTTTAGTTCTTGGGACCCAAAATTTCTACAGAAAATCAAAATTTAAAAGAACAATCACAAATGATTTATATACAAATGTAAAAGGTAGGAAAGCAGCGACAGAGCCGGGGGCGAGGCGGCGGCGGGCCGACAGAGCCGGGGGCGAGGCGGCGGCGGGCCGACAGAGCCGGGGGCGAGGCGGGCGGCGGGCCGACAGAGCCGGGGGCGAGGCGGCGGCGGGCCGACAGAGCCGGGGGCGAGGCGGCGGCGGGCCGACAGAGCCGGGGGCGAGGCGGCGGCGGGCCGACAGAGCCGGGGGCGAGGCGGCGGCGGGCCGACAGAGCCGGGGGCGAGGCGGCGGCGGCGGGCCGACAGAGCCGGGGGCGAGGCGGCGGCGGGCCGACAGAGCCGGGGGCGAGAGCAGAGAGAGTGAACGCATGAGGCAGTAGAAGGCAGACGCAGCGCACAAAGAGGACAGAGGGCGGGACGGCGGCGGACATTACTCACGTTATGAACACGCTCTGCACCGGAGGTTGCGGTTCTCGGTCCGGACTTTCCGCCACCGTTGATCGGTTATGGACCTTCGCGCTGAGGCTTCTACAGAGGAGACAGCGGCCGTTATCGGGGGACACTTATCTACAGAGGATTCCGGGGTGATGGAGACACTTACCGGAGAGACGCCTCCTCAGCGCTCGGGTGACTGATCTCCACATCGTCTCCTATAATCTGTGAAGACACAAATCTCCGGTCACAACACAGGAGAATCCTCTGCTCCCCGCAGTACAGCACGGCCGGGGCCCCCGAGTGCTGGGGCCCTCAGTTCAGGGACGTCACCTTCTGTCCGGCCTCCACCTGCGCCTTCAGGATGTTGCTCTTTATATCAGTGGGCGGCCATAGTGCGGCCGGCGCTGGAGACTCCACCTTGATATTCAGACATTTCTCCAGAAGCTTTACCGGATCCTCCTGCGGGACAATGATGGGGGTTATAACAGGAAGACGAGAATATCTGCAGCTCCAGGAGCAAATATCAAAGTCACGAGACCTCACAAGGGACTTAGGGGGAATAAACCCAAGGAAGACTCAGGAGAGGGACAGACCGCACAGCGGGGGCGGTGGTGGGTAATGGCGGCAGCTCTGAATTCTGCGCTCCGGTACCTGCTTGTTCACATTGATGTTTAGTCGCACCGGGGGACGGCGACGTTACCGGCCTCCGCATTGTTCAGCTTCACAGTCGCATCTTCAAAAGCTGAAAAGAAACACTAGATGTGAAGACGAGAGCGAGCGGGAGGGTCGTGTGATAAAGAGAGTGTCGCCCCCCTCCGAGAATCAGAGACGTCCCCGACACCGGCCACACAGATCACCAGCAGCTTTCCCTGGAGGGTTCCCTTACCTTGGGTGCGTCCAGCTGGGTGGCGGGGAGCTCCTCCAGGCAGGGGTTGCTGAAGGCCAGGATTCCAGCGTCCAGACAGGGGCTCACGGTGACCGGCAGCGCCTGGGTCTCGTCCACTTTGTTTTCCAGCAATTGCTGACTCTCAGTTACACTAACAAAGCTGTGGAGGCAGCAGGAGAAACCTGAGACCCTTCCCCAGGAGCAGCGCTAAGAGCCACCCTGTGCTGCGCTGTCACCAACGGATCCACAAACAGCTCGCCTGGTGTGCGCGGTGCTGGTGGCGGCACAGACCTCTCCTCCACAAACAGCTATCAGGTGTGCGCGGCGCTGGAGGCGTTACAGACCTCTCCTCCACACACAGTGGCTGATCCCCAGGAAGAGGACGGCGCTCCATCCCCCTCCTCACATGTGAAACATCAACCCTCCAGTCCCCGGAGGTCCCAAACCAATCTATGGGATATGAAGGGTTAACCATTTGTTACCTGAAGGTCTGCTGCTCGCTGGAGCCACTTAGTGGCCACACAAGCAAGAAAAAAGAAAATGCTGTTACCGAGGGGAAAAGAGGGTGGCGCGGTCGCCCATCAGCTCCGCACAGGACACATCATACAGGTTTGGACAGAACGGTTTTATTTGGGTTTTTTGCTCTTACACAGAAGTGACGGCGTCTGCACCGGAGCCATCAGTGCCGGCGGTTATTGCTTTATTACCTTGTTTGTGCTCCGTCCCTCTGATAACACTTCCTGGCCGGTGGATGATACTGATTGGCCGCCGCACACAGGGATCCAATATCGCACAGAGTTGACGCGCCACAAGGACGGGAAGTGTTATCATAGGGACACAGCAATGTAGAATCCACAAATGTCCGGATCACATCGTCCCGGAATTCTGCCTTTTCTTTTATAGATTTCACATTGTAACAAAAGTGTCTTTCGCTCTAACAGCGGGGGAGGGGCCCAAGGGGGACAGAGCCCAGATATGGCGGCCATAGTGCTGGACCTTCACCCCCCAGACCCCCAGGGATAATGGCAGCATCGTGTCCGTCCTCCAGGCGGTAAAGATCTGGTCTGGTACCAGTCTACGAGATCCGGCCTATAGCTCCGTCATGGCCGCCCGGGGATCCAGACCGCGGAGCTCCATGGGTTTCCCGGCGTTTTTGGCATTGTGCTGATACACGAAGTGGGTGTAGCTCCTGTCCGCCATCAGCGAGGACGAGGACTGCGGCTTCCGGTGACCTCCACCGTCCGGCGCGGCGCCCGGCGCTCTCACGGGCCTAGGGTGGTTTTATTCAAAGAGTCAAGATTAATATGGTGAAAAAACGAGTGTGAAAACGGCAAAAAGAGCCTGCAACCGAGAGAAAAGCAAGGGAGAGACGGACGAGGAGAGGAGAGACAGTCAGCGAGCGCAACCCGAGAATCATCAGAGGAGCAGGCGGATCATTGATTGGAGGAGATCACCAGCATCAGATCATTAGGATCAAAGCAATCTGAGATTATGATGGATCATGGAGGGTAGAGGTGGATCAGGTCACCGATGATTGAGACCGGATCCCAGACGGTTTACCGATTAGATCCCAGGTGTGAGAATTGTTAATTTGACTGGATCACTACAGACACCAGATAATGACCAACTACACTGGTGGATCAGAGCAGATCACCGGCTACTGACAGATCAGATCAACTAATGATCAGAACAGATTCTTAGAATACACCGGGATAATTATTGTCCGATCGATCGTTCATGATCTAAATTGGCAGATTTGCCTGGATCACCGAGATCCGATTGTTACGTCTTCCTTCAGATCACTGACTGGTGGTCACTTGGATCCAACTGATCGTGCAGACTGGATCGTTGATTATGGGACCAATCACTGATTAGTCAGATTGGATTATTGATTGCTCGTCTCCAGATCTGATCATTATCTATGAATCTGTGAATTATTGATCACCAATGATTACTATGGATCAGATCAGAACACCTGATTGATAGATCACAAATCTACGGAGATGATTGGACTCTGCAGAGATCATTATATTTGCAGATTGGTGAAAGAGTAAAAAAAATCAAGTTCCCAGAGATCAGACATAGAGCGAAGCGAAGCGAGGACACAACGTCAGGGGATACAGATACCAGCGATCACAGCCGATATCCATATCGCAGGACCCCCAGCACCAGCAGAGCCCCTCCCCTGCCCCACCAGAGCCCCTCCCCCGCAGAGCCCCCACCACCAGGCACCGCACACACCACAAGCAGCGCAGCACAGACAGCG
This sequence comes from Allobates femoralis, assembly GCA_033576535.1. Lineage (NCBI taxonomy): Eukaryota > Metazoa > Chordata > Amphibia > Anura > Aromobatidae > Allobates > Allobates femoralis. The sequence goes on from JARQOC010000011.1 coordinate 4,500,307, forward strand.
AGCGGCACAGGACAAAATATACAGACACAGCAGCAAATCAGAGTCCAGCTCCCCTCCCCCACCCCGAACTGAGGGATCAGGACATGAAACAGTTAAAAAAATGCAATGAGCGAGGAAGACGACCACCCTCATCATCCTCGCCCAGAGATCCTTTACTCTCCAGTCATTTCTGCCGCTTTCTATCATCCTTTGTGCTCTGTTTGCTGTCAGTGAATGGCGACATTCCCCCAGCCGAGCGGCCGGGACGCCGGAGCGTTACAGTGTGTCAGTGCAGCCGTCTGGAGTCCAGACCTGGATACAAAGAAATTCTGCTGGAAATAATGGGGCCGGAGCTCAGCCCCTGAATGTTTCTATTCACTGACTGCAAGTAGAGATATTAACAATGGAAAGAAAGTAACAAGGTGATTAAGAAAATTAATTCACTTAATGGTTACCGCCCCTTTACCGTCCCCAGGAATCTCCCGGTAGCTAATCTACGGTCCCGTGCGGCTTGGATACACCGTTCTAGGGTGAATCCACAGGAAGCAACTTAAACATAAAGCTTCATTCAGTGATTAATAGCTAGGACGCCCCCATGTACAGTCAATTAAAGGGGCGGCCCCCGAGGAGCGGCCGGTGACCAATCAGAAGCAGCGGCCGCAGATCCTCATGGCTCCCATACAACTCACTGGACAGATCTCTGGCACCTGATAGGGCCCTTGTGTCCCGTCCTGGTGACGCGTCCTCTGATTTACGGGACGATCCCTTTAACAACGACTGTAATTAATTTGTGGAGATACAAACTGCGTCTAACAGTGACTCAATGGCGGCTGCCGCCCGAGGGACCGAGACCCGGGAGCTGAACCCCACAACAATCAATGGAAGATCGGGGAAACAAACCTCTCTTCTCTGGGGACTCGGATCCCGAACCCTGGCGGGGGCCACCGACGTCATAGAGCGACGGCTGAGCCGGCCAAACCTGCAACACGGGCAACGAGACAATACAGAAAACTGAGATACTGTATCTAATCCTGTGTGATACTGTCTGCTGAGCTGTGTATCTAAGCCTGTCCTGTGTGATACTGTCTGCTGAGCTGTGTATCTAGTCCTATCCTGTGTGATACTCTCTGCTGAGCTGTGTATCTAATCCTATCCTGTGTGATACTCTCTGCTGAGCTGTGTATCTAATCCTCTCCTGTGTGATACTGTCTGCTGAGCTGTGTATCTAATCCTCTCCTGTGTGATACTGTCTGCTGAGCTGTGTATCTAATCCTCTCCTGTGTGATACTGTCTGCTGAGCTGTGTATCTAATCCTCTCCTGTGTGATACTGTCTGCTGAGCTATGTATCTAATCCTGTCCTGTGTAATACTGTCTGCTGAGCTGTGTATCTAATCCTATCCTGTGTGATACTGTCTGCTGAGCCGTGTATCTAATCCTATCCTGTGTGATACTGTCTGCTGAGCCGTGTATCTAATCCTCTCCTGTGTGATACTGTCTGCTGAGCTGTGTATCTAATCCTCTCCTGTGTGATACTGTCTGCTGAGCTGTGTATCTAATCCTATCCTGTGTAATACTGTCTGCTGAGCTGTATCTAATTCTATCCTGTGTGATACTGTCTGCTGAGCTGTGTATCTAATCCTATCCTGTGTGATACTGTCTGCTGAGCTGTGTATCTAATCCTATCCTGTGTGATACTGTCTGCTGAGCCGTGTATCTAATCCTCTCCTGTGTGATACTGTCTGCTGAGCTGTGTATCTAATCCTCTCCTGTGTGATACTGTCTGCTGAGCTGTGTATCTAATCCTATCCTGTGATACTGTCTGCTGAGCTGTGTATCTAATCCTCTCCTGTGTGATACTGTCTGCTGAGCTGTGTATCTAATCCTCTCCTGTGTGATACTGTCTGCTGAGCTGTGTATCTAATCCTCTCCTGTGTGATACTGTCTGCTGAGCTGTGTATCTAATCCTCTCCTGTGTGATACTGTCTGCTGAGCTGTGTATCTAATCCTCTCCTGTGTGATACTGTCTGCTGAGCTATGTATCTAATCCTGTCCTGTGTAATACTGTCTGCTGAGCTGTGTATCTAATCCTATCCTGTGTGATACTGTCTGCTGAGCTGTGTATCTAATCCTCTCCTGTGTGATACTGTCTGCTGAGCCGTGTATCTAATCCTCTCCTGTGTGATACTGTCTGCTGAGCTGTGTATCTAATCCTCTCCTGTGTGATACTGTCTGCTGAGCTGTGTATCTAATCCTATCCTGTGTAATACTGTCTGCTGAGCTGTATCTAATTCTATTATGTGTGATACTGTCTGCTGAGCTGTGTATCTAATCCTATCCTGTGTGATACTGTCTGCTGAGCTGTGTATCTAATCCTATCCTGTGTGATACTGTCTGCTGAGCCGTGTATCTAATCCTCTCCTGTGTGATACTGTCTGCTGAGCTGTGTATCTAATCCTCTCCTGTGTGATACTGTCTGCTGAGCTGTGTATCTAATCCTATCCTGTGATACTGTCTGCTGAGCTGTGTATCTAATCCTCTCCTGTGTGATACTGTCTGCTGAGCTGTGTATCTAATCCTATCCTGTGTGATACTGTCTGCTGAGCTGTGTATCTAATCCTCTCCTGTGTGATCCTGTGTGCTGAGCTGTGTATCTAATCCTCTCCTGTGTGATCCTGTCTGCTGAGCTGTGTATCTAATCCTATCCTGTGTGATACTGTCTGCTGAGCTGTGCATCTAATCCTATCCTGTGATACTGTCTGCTGAGCTGTGTATCTAATCCTATCCTGTGTGATACTGTCTGCTGAGCTGTGTATCTAATCCTCTCCTGTGTGATACTGTCTGCTGAGCTGTGTATCTAATCCTCTCCTGTGTGATACTGTCTGCTGAGCTGTGTATCTAATCCTATCCTGTGATACTGTCTGCTGAGCTGTGTATCTAATCCTCTCCTGTGTGATACTGTCTGCTGAGCTGTGTATCTAATCCTATCCTGTGTGATACTGTCTGCTGAGCTGTGTATCTAATCCTCTCCTGTGTGATCCTGTCTGCTGAGCTGTGTATCTAATCCTCTCCTGTGTGATCCTGTCTGCTGAGCTGTGTATCTAATCCTCTCCTGTGTGATCCTGTCTGCTGAGCTGTGCATCTAATCCTATCCTGTGATACTGTCTGCTGAGCTGTGTATCTAATCCTATCCTGTGTGATACTGTCTGCTGAGCTGTGTATCTAATCCTATCCTGTGTGATACTGTCTGCTGAGCTGTGTATCTAATCCTCTCCTGTGTGATACTGTCTGCTGAGCTGTGTATCTAATCCTCTCCTGTGTGATACTGTCTGCTGAGCTGTATATCTAATCCTCTCCTGTGTGATACTGTCTGCTGAGCTGTGTATCTAATCCTGTCCTGTGTGATACTGTCTGCTGAGCTGTGTATCTAAAGCGGCCGTCACACGCTACGATATCTTGAAAGATATCGCTTGAACGATGTCTGTGCGTGTGACGGCAAGATACAACCAACGAGAAATGTTAAAATCGCAAAATCGTGATCTGAGCTCCGGAGCTCACATCTTGCGATGAACGATTTAACGATCTGCTTCATGGTGGTGTATGACACCACGATGATCCATCTCCCAGCGACCGCGCCTATGCTGGGAGATGGTAACTATGGTACACGTGGGGTTACTAAGCGCCACGCGGCGCCTAGTAACCCGATGTGTACCATAGTTACCAGCGAGATCGCGGCTCCACATCGCTGGTGAGTCTGTCTGTGTGACATCTCTCCAGCGATGTGAGCGATATTGTAAGCGATATCGTAGCGTGTGACGGCCGCTTTATCCTATCCTGTGATACTGTCTGCTGAGCCGTGTATCTAATCCTCTCCTGTGTGATACTGTGTGCTGAGCTGTGTATCTAATCCTCTCCTGTGTGATACTGTCTGCTGAGCTGTGTATCTAATCCTCTCCTGTGTGATACTGTCTGCTGAACTGTGTATCTAATCCTCTCCTGTGTGATACTGTCTGCTGAGCTGTGTATCTAATCCTCTCCTGTGTGATACTGTCTGCTGAGCTGTGTATCTAATCCTCTCCTGTGTGATACTGTCTGCTGAGCTGTGTATCTAATCCTCTCCTGTGTGATACTGTCTGCTGAGCTGTGTATCTAATCCTCTCCTGTGTGATACTGTCTGCTGAGCTGTGTATCTAATCCTCTCCTGTGTGATACTGTCTGCTGAGCTGTGTATCTAATCCTCTCCTGTGTGATACTGTCTGCTGAGCAGTGTATCTAATCCTCCTCTCCTGTGTGCGGACATTGGAGCGGGGGGGGTAGGTCTCCCTTACTTGCTGCGCTCCGTTGGTTTGTGCGGCAGGATCCGTCCGGTCGGCACTGCAGCAGCAAAACAAAACAAACACGAAGGTTAGGGGGCTCCGCGAGGTATCCAAGGGCCACAATGTTTATGGGGGCTGCGATGTATCTGGGGGCCACGTGTCCCGTGCCAGGGGCCGCACTCACCTGATCGCCTCTGATCTCGATGCATGTCCTATGAAGAGAGAAAAACACAAGACTCAGCAGATTTCAGCATTTTGCAGCAGGCAGTAAAGCGCCGTCCTCGTCCTCCTCCTCTATCCTCGGTGTCTTCCTACCTCGGTTCAGCAGTGTTCTCCGCGAGTAGCGCTTGCTTGGTCTGCGCTCGAAGGACGCCGAGCGCCGCGGTTTGCTGGACTTTGTCGTCTGATATTCTGTTTTCCCGCTGAAAAGAGATAAAATAACAAATGATCGATGGGATTAAAGGGGGAAATATAATATTCACAGATCAGAGCAGTGACGGGAATTTACATAGGACTGCAGACTGATCACAGGGCTGCAAAACAGGTAAAATAACAGGTTCAGCTCTCCTACATCCACAAGTAATCAGGAGGATAAAGCAGACGATGCGTCAACGTGCATCACCTCCAGAGCTGCACTCACATCACGAGCGCAGCTCCGGAGGGGAGCGCAGCAAAACGGAGCGCAGCTCCGGAGGGGAGCGCAGCAAAACGGAGCGCAGCTCCGGAGGGGAGCGCAGCAAAACGGAGCGCAGCTCCGGAGGGGAGCGCAGCAAAACGGAGCGCAGCTCCGGAGGGGAGCGCAGCAAAACGGAGCGCAGCTCCGGAGGGGAGCGCAGCAAAACGGAGCGCAGCTCCGGAGGGGAGCGCAGCAAAACGGAGCGCAGCTCCGGAGGGGAGCGCAGCAAAACGGAGCGCAGCTCCGGAGGGGAGCGCAGCAAAACGGAGCGCAGCTCCGGAGGGGAGCGCAGCAAAA
>JARQOC010000011.1:4505672-4513172 GCA_033576535.1 Allobates femoralis
ATTCCATCTGCTTTGGAGTTTGAAGCTGCCCCTTTACCTCTTGGGTTCCTCTGCTTTGGAGGTAGAAGCTGCCCCTTTACCTCTTGGGTCCATCTGCTTTGGAGTTTGAAGCTGCCCCTTTACCTCTTGGGTCCCTCTGCTTTGGAGGTAGAAGCTGCCCCTTTACCTCTTGGGTTCCTCTGCTTTGGAGGTAGAAGCTGCCCCTTTACCTCTTGGGTTCCTCTGCTTTGGAGGTAGAAGCTGCCCCTTTACCTCTTGGGTCTCTCTGCTTTGGAGGTAGAAGCTGCCCCTTTACCTCTTGGGTCTCTCTGCTTTGGAGGTAGAAGCTGCCCCTTTACCTCTTGGGTTCCTCTGCTTTGGAGGTAGAAGCTGCCCTTTACCTCTTGGGTTCCTCTGCTTTGGAGGTAGAAGCTGCCCCTTTACCTCTTGGGTCTCTCTGCTTTGGAGGTAGAAGCTGCCCCTTTACCTCTTGGGCTCCTCCGCTTTGGAGGTAGGAGCTGCCCCTTCACCTCTTGGGCTCCTCTGCTTTCCAGGTATAAGCTGCCCCGTTACCTCTTGGGCTCGTCCACTTTGGAGGTAGGAGCTGCCCCTTCACCTCTTGGGCTCCTCTGCTTTCCAGGTATAAGCTGCCCCGTTACCTCTTGGGCTCGTCCACTTTGGAGGTAGGAGCTGCCCCTTCACCTCTTGGGCCTCTGGCTGCCCTTGTGGTTTGTCCAACCCTGCTCTGGATGGTGCCTGGTCTGCACCATAAATTATATAAGAAGTACTACAACACCCAGCAGACAATATGGCTGTTTGTGCTCTCTATCCGTGTTCTCTCACCTTGTATCTTCTCGGGGCCATAGGAGAAGACAAACTCAACTTTTCCATATTCCGGGAATCTCTCATCTGAAAGAATTAAGAACAAGTCACTTTTATAATCCGTCCGGCCGATAAACGTCCATTCTCCTAAAGTTTCCCCAACTCTGATTTATTTGAAGTAGAAGAAAAAACCTGATCACAACGCGCTGGTGAATGATGCACACAGACAATGTGCACACACAGATAACGGCGCACACACAGACAATGATGGGAGTGATGGTGTGCCACGGTCCGCGCTGCTCAGGGTTCAGAAAAACTCACCAAAGAGCCAGTCAACTTTCCATCCTCTTTATTCCTTCTACGCGTTTCAACGCCACACCCGGCGCCTTCCTCAGGGATATCCCTGAGGAAGGCGCCGGGTGTGGCGTTGAAACGCGTAGGAGGAATAAAGAGGATGGAAAGTTGATTGGCTCTTTGGTGAGTTTTTCTGAACCCTGAGCAGCGCGGACCGTGGCACACCATCACTCCCATCATTTTCTTGGAACATACCACTATCCAGTGGTAGGTGGAGGTCCTGCAGCAGCTTGGAACATTGATTCCAAAATGCCTTCAAACCAGTTGTGGGGATCACAACTGGACCAGGTGAGCGGCTCCACAGCACCACCACACTACAACTCAGTGTCACTAGTGATAGGGCACTATTGCGCCTCTGTCCCCCCCCCCTTTTTATATTTTTACACACAGACAATGGCGCACACACAAAGGCGCACACACAAAGGCGCACCCACAGACAATGCCGCACACAATGGAGCACACACAGACAATGGAGCACACACAGACAATGGCGCACACAATGGAGCACACACAGACAATGGAGCACACACAGACAATGGCGCACAACAGACAATGGCGCACACACAGACAATGGCGCACACACAAAGGCGCACACACAGACAATGGCGCACACACAGACAATGCCGCACACAATGGAGCACACACAGACAATGGAGCACACACAGACAATGGCGCACACACAGACAATGGCGCACACACAGACAATGGCGCACACACAAAGGCGCACACACAGACAAAGGCGCACACACAGACAATGGCGCACACACAGACAATAGGACCCCATAGCAAAGAATAAATGTCTTGACCCCGTGAGGGGGTGTAATAAGGGGAACGCTGCAGAATCCAATTATCACTATGGACAATGCTGAACACACAGACACGTGCAAATGGCTGAGATATGGAGGACATGTTGCCCCGCCATGCGCTGCTCTACTCTTTATTATATCTGATGACGTGTGACAGGATCGTTGTACCCGATTCTCACGTGAGGTCCCTATGAGAATAACCGACAGTGACCTTAGGGGCTAATATTGGTGCCGGGCCAGGAGGTCGGGAGCGGAGGGCTCTTTATCCCATATCCATGTCACAGGGACAGATGGCGAGTGACGGCAGTGAAGGACGAGGCCCATCATCATGTCAGCACCCAATATAACACATCAGCCTCCTGACTGCGCAGTGCCACCATATAGACCGTCCAGACAGAATACCCGCCCTGCAGGACACTGGAGAAGCCGGGTGACAGGTGGCTCATTGGAGTCCTTTTGACTTTAGATTGCTCCTCTGTAATGTGATTATTCCCCCAGATCACTTTCGCTGGATCACTCCGTGCACCAGATCCCTTAAACTCTACCTTTAAAAGCTTCATCCAAATCTTCCTTCCCAAACACGACCCCGAGATCATGGACGGCGCACGTGTGGAACTGCACCCGGAATATCACGTCCCGCGTCGGGCTGCGGTACTTCTTGTGGTAACATTTTAGCTGAAGAAGGAAAAATTAGATACAATGAAATCAAAACCGACACAATGATAATAACAGTAACAATGTGTCAGATTCTTAAAGAGACAGCGCACCCATAAAGGCCAATCCCGTTTACATCTGACTTTTGCAAAGTTGGGGTATGTTCAGTGTGAATGCTGCTGCAGTCCCCATGGGAATCACTCAGCTTTCCCAGACCCCTGAATGGCTAATATTGCAGTGAGATGAGAGGAAGGGCTGTATCTTTGCATTATTTGCCTATACACATACATGTCCCCTGAAAAAGCAGGGTGAAACGTGCGTCGGGGGGCAGGACTGCTCCACTGTGATCAGCCATTTACAGGTCCGGTATCACCGGATCCTTTTGGGTTTTCATTGTATATTATCACCACTATTTTCTTGGCTTCTATACATTATAGTCTAATGTGAAACATTGACCTTTACATTATTATCCACTGATGATACTTTAGCAGGGTGATTCTGTGCACTTAATGTCACACTTTTATATGGTAATATGGCCGCTTATTACTTTTGATACTTTTCTATTCAGAACTATATTTATTTTAAAGAAATGTATACTGTGCCTTTATATTATATTCTATATCCTAAAGACCTTCATGATATTACTAGGTGATCGCCCCCCAGTGGTTACTTTACATTTTGATGAAAACCAAGGAAAAAAGAGATGGCACTCACCGGGATGAATTGCTGCGGTGCTTTATTTACAGGTTCGTTAGAACATGCTGCAGGGAGGGGGTGCCTGAACAGACGCCGGCACCGTTTCGCGCACTTGTTGCGCTTCAACGGGTCAAAGGCCTTTGTGCCGGCGTCTGTTCAGGCACCCCCTCCCTGCACCATGTTCTAACGAACCTGTAAATAAAGCACCGCAGCAATTCATCCCGGTGAGTGCCATCTCTTTTTTCCTTGGTTTTCATCATACTTGATCTGTGGATTGAGCACCAAAAGGGAATTTTGCATCTATAACGGACATTAACGCCAGGCTCTGTGGCACTAGAGCGGGCTCTGCGGCATTGGGGGCGGGCTCAGTGGCCGTAGGGGTAGGTTCCGTGGCCCTGGGGGCGGGCTCTGTTGCACTAGAGCAGGCACTGCGGCATTGGGGGCGGGCTCTGCGGCATTGGGGGCGGGCTCTGCGGTGCTGGGGGCGCGCTCTGTGGCACTAGAGCAGGCTCTGCGGCATTGGGGGCGGGCTCTGCGGCACTAGAGCAGGCTCTGCGGCATTGGGGGCGGGCTCTGCGGCACTAGAGCAGGCTCTGCGGCATTGGGGGCGGGCTCTGCGGCACTAGAGCGGGCTCTGTGGTGCTGGGGGCGCGCTCAGTGGCACTAGAGCAGGCTCTGCGGCATTGGGGACGGGCTCTGCGGCACTAGAGCGGGCTCTGTGGTGCTGGGGGCGCGCTCAGTGGCACTAGAGCAGGCTCTGCGACATTGGGGGCGGGCTCTGCGGCATTGGGGGCGGGCTCTGCGGTGCTGGGGGCGCGCTCAGTGGCACTAGAGCAGGCTCTGCGGCATTGGGGGCGGGCTCTGCGGCACTAGAGTGGGCTCTGCGACATTGGGGGCGGGCTCTGCGGTGCTGGGGGCGCGCTCTGTGGCACTAGAGCAGGCTCTGCGGCATTGGGGGCGGGCTCTGCGGCACTAGAGTGGGCTCTGTGGTGCTGGGGGAGCGCTCAGTGGCACTAGAGCAGGCTCTGCGGCATTGGGGGCGGGCTCTGCGGTGCTGGGGGCGCGCTCTGTGGCACTAGAGCAGGCTCTGCGGCATTGGGGGCGGGCTCTGCGGCACTAGAGCAAGCTCTGCGGCATTGGGGTCGGGCTCTGTAGCGCTGGGGGCGCACTCTGCGGTGGGTTCTGCGGCATGGGGGGCGGGTTCTGTGCCACAGGGGGTGGGCTCTGCACCACAGGGGGTGGGCTCTGTGCTGCAGGGGGTGGGCTCATCCAGTGGTGGCGTCCTTTAGTTGCAGGGCAGTGAGGTGACAATGGGGCCAGGCTCTTGCACGGGTTCATGACTCATGCCACTGCCATGCTTGTTCACCCTGTAATGCGCAGCAGCAGACCGAGGGTATAAACATGGCATCTGTGTGCACATTTATACACGGCTTGGCACGCTCTGAGTCTGGCTTGTGAAAAATTATGGGAGGGGGCAGTGGTGGAAGTGGAGGACCCGGGCTCAGGGGACAGCAGCGTGCGGGGCCACTGGAGGTACTACGCTGGGTGCTCATTGCATCACTTGGGTGTCAATATGGGGCCACAATGGTTTTTTTGCATTTCAGCTGGCCAATCAGGTGCTTTATCGCGGATATCCAGATGCCAAGGTATTTCAGTAGAACATTACATGGGTTCTCACTGCATGTTTTCCTCCTGGTTGTTTCCACTCCTGGGATTTGTGACATAGATTTTCCAATAGGAGCTGGACGGTCATCCATCTCGGGTGGTTCTCAGCTTTCAAGGGTGATTTAATGACCCCTTTAATGCAGCGCTGCATTAACTTACACTGCGGTGATTTACTGTATTCCCCACAGCTCAGCACAGTACTGTATCCCCACAGCTCAGCACAGTACTGTATCCTCACAGCTCAGCACAGTACTGTATCCCCACAGCTCAGCACACTACTGTATCCCCACAGCTCAGCGCAGTACTGTATCCCCACAGCTCAGCACAGTACTGTATCCCCACAGCTCAGCACAGTACTGTATCCCCACAGCTCAGCACAGTACTGTATCCCCACAGCTCAGCACAGTACTGTATCCCCACAGCTCAGCACAGTACTGTATCCCCACAGCTCAGCGCAGTACTGTATCCCCACAGCTCAGCGCAGTAGTGTATCCCCACAGCTCAGCGCAGTAGTGTATCCCCACAGCTCAGCACAGTACTGTATCCCCACAGCTCAGCACAGTACTGTATCCTCACAGCTCAGCACAGTACTGTATCCCCACAGCTCAGCACAGTACTGTATCCCCACAGCTCCGCACACTACTGTATCCCCACAGCTCAGCACAGTACTGTATCCCCACAGCTCAGCGCACTACTGTATCCCCACAGCTCAGCACAGTACTGTATCCCCACAGCTCAGCACAGTACTGTATCCCCACAGCTCAGCACAGTACTGTATCCTCACAGCTCAGCACAGTACTGTATCCCCGCAGCTCAGCACAGTACTGTATCCCCACAGCTCAGCACAGTACTGTATCCCCACAGCTCAGCACACTGCTGTATCCCCACAGCTCAGCACACTGCTGTATCCCCACAGCTCAGCACAACGACCCCTGCAATATGTAATATCCTCACATCCTCTGTTAAGGATTTTAGCATCAATAACTAGAAATGTTCCCGTTTCTCAGCACAGAATGTTTTTAAAGTCCAGATAGCGTCACTAAATGTCTGGATAAATAGTCCCTTATAATTTACATTGCACAGTGGCGCCACCTAGTGCCCAGATAGTGAAATAATAATATTTATTCATTTATATAGTGCGATTAATTCCATGGAACACATTGCCCAGATATAGCGTGCACCCTTCACCAGACATCAGCACCCCTATATATCTACAATAATGGCAGATTACACAGATGATGGACACAACGTTTCCACGTCTTACCAAGATGTCGCCTTTCAGCAGCAGCCCCGGCTCGATGGTGATGCAGATATTGGTCTGACTGTCGCCCTGGACGTTACTGAAAGCAGAACAGAAGTAAGAGGTCACACTCCAGGCTCGGTACCAGACTTATTACAGAAAAATATATTGTGACTACACTTCCCCTTTAAGAAACCCTTTATGGAACAGTACAATATGTCATTAGATGGGGGCGTCAGCGATGGTCCCCGCGATTACCCTGGCATCATAACCAGGGGCCCCGGCACGAGGTGAAGCTGCAGGAAGTGAATGTGGAAGGGTCGTGGGAAGGAATGCGAGTCCCCGAATACGTGGGAACCGGCGCAAGAGACGGGATAGAAAGAAAAGAAAAGAAAAGCAAAACATCCGAAAAGGAGGCGCGGCGCCCCCCAAAATAACCTGCAAGACCCGAATACAGCGACCGAGCCGAGCGTACAGAGGTGCAAAGCCACATCTCACAAAGAGTAACAGAACCTTCATAATTTATAAACAATGATTAAAGGGACTCTGTCACCAGGTTTTTGCCACCTAATCTGAGAGCACCATGATGTAGAGCCAGAAATTCCAGCGATGTGCTACTTACTCAGCTGCTCAGTACAGTTTTGGTATAATCATTGTTTAATCAGAAGGAGATTATCATCACAGGACTACTTGGCTGCCAGCTAGTCCGGCATATTCATGAGCTGCTAAATCTGCAGCAGAGAAAACAGTAATTTTATCAATATGTCAGCAAGCAGCTCAGTAAGTGACACATCGCTGGAATCAGGGTCTCTGTCTCTACATTATGCTGCTCTCAGATGGGGAGCAGAAACCTGCTGACACATTCCCTTTAAAGAAGAAATTCGGGAACGTTATATTAAAAGGGAAATTCTTCCAAGTAAATGAGCCAATCGGCTCCAAGATACGAGGGCTAAAAAAATGTAAAACGTCGTCATCGAGCCGATACCCAGGACCTCGGTTTACAGCTCAAACGTCGCCCCCTAGTGGCAGAAAGGAACAGAAACATCAAAGAAGTTGTCGTCCATCAGCCTGTTCCTTCTCCAGATTTAGCCTAATTTATTATTTGCAACATTTCAAAATACTGCTACATTATTTCACAATTATCCTATAGTGGAGGTCAAAATAAGAGGCGCAATATTAATAGTGATAATAATAATAATAATAATAATATCTGCTTTGAGCTGATGAAGATCATTGTGGGATATTTTTGAGGCTCAGGCAACTTTTTTTTTGCTCTAAAAAGAC
>JARQOC010000011.1:4518172-4525672 GCA_033576535.1 Allobates femoralis
ATATTGATTATATTATTTTTTATTATATAGCATTGTATAATATAGTAATAAAATATACTATGGATATACAAAAATAATAATGATTAAAGTGTTCTATTCTATATTATACAATGACATTTTGTTATTATAAAATATTAATATATTATTATTCTATTATTAATATTGGTATAATACAATGTATCACACATTATTCTAATCACATGACCAGATGTCTTATCTCTTACCGCCTTTGGACTCAAAGTTTGGTATCCCGTGCATGATGACGTGGTGCAGGAACAGTGGCTTGTTATTCATCTTAATGGCCCGGACAGCAAACCACTGAAATAATGGATATATCTGCAGAGAAAGCAGGAAAATGTGAACCAGGACATAGAATGCGAATGCCCCGATGCGAAAGCTCCAACAGGGCCCCAATTATTGCAAATCTTTAATAGCATTCTGCTTTTCCTATAGGCCAGAGGGACTTTTGGGGTCCCCTAGGCTCCAGGGCCCAGGTGTGATTGCAGCCCCTGCACCTGTTGTAGTTACACCCCTTCTAATAGGGCTGACCCAAATCCACCCCACCCCCCTAAGTCAGTGCTTCGAGGAGCCCAATATGATTTTGGATGTTCACAACTCTAGAATTCCCTATTATTGGCTTCTATAGAGATGGTGGAATCTCGCCCCCCGGTGGTCGGGTTTATAATTATGATTATTATTTATTTGGTGTATTCCTTTTACAATCCTGCACATGACAAGGAGCGGATACAAGCAGGAATATACCGACCTCTTCTGGGACGGCTGACCGACGGGGAGAACCTTATCTTCATAAAACCGTCTCATGGCGAATCTGTCCAGGGCCTGATCAGCGCTGCGGAGCGAGACAAGGAGGTTATAAGGGTGTGGAACACAAGAAATATATACATACCACACATAAAGGATGGGGATGAGCTTTATTATTAATACAAGATGGCGGAGGGGGGGGGGTCATGTACAAATGTGACCCAGGATGAGCCTCAAAGCAAAGTCTGTACCAGACCCCAACTATAGAAGTGAGTACACCCCACATCGGCCTCGTTAGGAGGATTGTAATCATATAATGCTGAGCAGCATCCAATCATAGAAAACAATCTCTTTATTTATCTATGAGAACCTCAGTGACCGCTCCCAACAGGACACAAAGGAGAGAAAGGCGTAAGAGCGACCCCGAGCCGAGAGGGAGACATCAAAGCCAAAACTAAAGACACAAAGTCTCTGTGTAATACAGAATCTCTGAGATCATCAACATCTGCTTTATATATAGCTGCTATAATACACAGTGTTGGCCTAAAGTATTGACACCCCTGCAATTCTGTCAGATAATCCTCAGTTTCTTCCTGAAAATGATTGCAATCACAAATTCTTTGCTATTATTATCTTCATTTAATTTGTCTTCAATGAAAAAACACAAAAAGAGAATTGTCCTAAAGCCAAATTGGATCTAATTCCACCAAACATAAAAAAGGGGGTGGACAAAAGTATTGGCACTGTTAGAAAAATCATGTGATGCTTCTGTAATTAGTGTAATTAACAGCACCTGTAACTTACCTGTGGCACCTAACAGGTGTTGGCAATAACTAAATCACACTTGCAGCCAGTTGACATGGATTAAAGTTGACTCCACCTCTGTCCTGTGTCCTTGTGTGTACCACATTGAGCATGGAGAAAAGAAAGAAGACCAAAGAACTGTCTGAGGACTGGAGAAACCAAATTGTGAGGAAGCATGAGCAATCTCAATGCTACAAGTCCATCTCCAAAGACCTGAATGTTCCTGTGTCTACCGTGCGCAGTGTCATCAAGAAGTGTAAAGCCCATGGCACTGTGGCTAATCTCCCTAGATGTGGACGGAAAAGAAAAATTGACGAGAGATTTCAACACAAGATTGTGCGGATGGTGGATAAAGAACCTCAACTAACATCCAAACAAGTTCAAGCTGCCCTGCAGTCCGAGGGTACAACAGTGTCACCCCGTACTATCTGTCAGCGTCTGAATGAAAAGGGACTGTATGGTAGGAGACCCAGGAAGACCCCACTTCTTACCCCGAGACATAAAAAAGCCAGGCTGGAGTTTGCCAAAACTTACCTGAGAAAGCCTAAAACGTTTTGGAAGAATGTTCTCTGGTCAGATGAGACAAAAGTAGAGCTTTATGGGCAAAGGCATCAACATAGAGTTTACAGGAGAAAACAAGAGGCATTCAAAGAAAAGAACACGCTCCCTACAGTCAGACATGGCGGAGGCTCCCTGATGTTTTGGGGTTGCTTTGCTGCCTCTGGCACTGGACTGCTTGACCGTGTGCATGGCATTATGAAGTCTGAAGACTACCAACACATTGTGCAGCATAATGTAGGGCCCAGTGTGAGAAAGCTGGGTCTCCCTCAGAGGTCAGGGGTCTTCCAGCAGGACAATGACCCAAAACACACTTCAAAAAGCACTAGAAAATGGTGTGAGAGAAAGCACTGGAGACTTCTAAGGTGGCAGCAATGAGTCCAGACCTGAATCCCATAGACACCTGTGGAGAGATCTAACAATGGCAGTTTGGAGAAGGCGCCTTCACATATCAGGGACCTGGAGCAGTTTGCCAAAGAGGAATGGTGTAAAATTCCAGCAGAGCATTGTAAGAAACTCATTGATGGTTACCGGAAGCGGCTGATCGCAGTTATTTTGGCTAAAGGTTGTGCAACCAAGTATTAGGCTGAGGGTGCCAATACTTTTGTCCGGCCCATTTTTGGAGTTGTGTGAAATGATCAATGTTTTGCTTTTTGCTTCATTCTCTTTTGTGTTTTTTCATTGAAAACAAATTAAATGAAGATAATAATAGCAAAGAATTTGTGATTGCAATCATTACAGGAAGAAACTGAGGATTATCTGACAGAATTGCAGGGGTGTCAATACTTTTGGCCACAACTGTATATGTACAGCCGGTATAACCTGGGCATCACCTGTATATAATTATATATGTACATCCGGTATAACCTGGGCATCTCCTGTATATAATTATATATGTACAGCTGGTATAACCTGGGCATTTCCTGTATATAATTATATATGTACAGCCGGTATAACCTGGGCATCACCTGTATATAACTATATATGTACAGCCGGTATAACCTGGGCATCTCCTGTATATAATTATATATGTACAGCCGGTATAACCTGGGCATCACCTGTATATAACTATATATGTACAGCCGGTATAACCTGGACATCTCCTGTATATAATTATATGTGTACAGCCGGTATAACCTGGACATCTCCTGTATATAATTATATATGTACAGCTGGTATAACCTGGACATCTCCTGTATATAATTATATATGTACAGCCGGTATAACCTGGACATCTCCTGTATATAATTATATGTGTACAGCCGGTATAACCTGGACATCTCCTGTATATAATATATGTGTACAGCCGGTATAACCTGGATATCTCCTGTATATAATTATATATGTAAAGCCGGTATAACCTGGACGTCTCCTGTATATAATTATATATGTACAGCTGGTAATACCTGGACACCTCCTTGTATATAATTATATATGTACAGCTGGTATAACCTGGGCATACACACCTGGCAGATATATTGCTGTAATGCATGTATGCTGCAATAACCACACCAGTCCGCCCACGGTTCCCCTAAAATAAAATAAAACCATTAGTATTATATTATACTCGGTGCAGAGACGGTGTCGGAGCAGGTTTGCTGCCCATGAGGGTCCGCAGGTCTCTTACCCATCACTTACTTTATTGTGGATGACCACCACATTGTGGGGGTCTGCGTTCAGCCAGGTGTCCATGGCTTTACAGATGCTGCAGACCTTCTCCAGTGCTGGAGCGTGCATATCCGGCCAGCCAAAATCCAACACCTGGGGACCCAAATCAAGACGGGTGAGTAATAAGAGGGGATTTATCACTATTATGGGATTGTCCAAAATATTTAATAAGCCAAAAACAGCGTCGTCCCCATCTAGGTGTAATGGGTGGTTCTCCTTAATCGGAGCTAATAAAAATCCTTCCTTTCCAGCGCATCAGAGCGGAGGACAAACTGTGGCCTCAGATCCTGGACCTCTCTCCATCTCAGCCTTCATCTCCAGTGCTCAGCACTCCTCTAATGTTAATTATGGATAAATGCATCATCTGTGCAGAGAACGGCGGCGTCTTCATGTGATGTCAACTAAATGGTTTATGATGGGAATCTCAACATTCCATGATGCTAAATAACCTTCACCAGCCTCTGCAAGCCAACATGACCACCACAAGCCTCTAAGTGAAACAGCCCCTACCCTGGCTTTATCCAGCTAACATTTACCCCACCAGCCTCTACAAGCCAACATAAACCTCATCAGCCTCCTCAAGCCAACATAACCCATATCAACCTATACAAGCCAAAGAGACCACCTCCAGGCTCTACAAGCCAACATAGCCCCCACCAGCCTCTACAAGCCAACATAACCCCTATCAACCTATACAAGCCAAAGAGACTACCTCCAGGCTCTACAAGCCAACATAGCCCCCACCAGCCTCTACAAGCCAACATAACCCCTATCAACCTATACAAGCCAAAGAGACCACCACCAGCCTCTGTAAGTCACCAAAATTTCCAATAGCCTCCACAGGTCAACATAATCCTATCAGCCTCTACTAGTCAACATCCACATCCAGCCTTAATCGGGCCAACATGACCCATCCCTGGCCTTTGCAAGCCAACATTACCTCTACCAGCCTCTAAAAAATATGATCCCTCTCGAAGCCAAGCCAACAAGCCAACATGACCATAACTAGATCTTCCATGCCTTCACCTGCAGAAACAACTTATCCAAACTGCAAGCCGAGATGACTGCCACATACATATACAAGCCAATATTAACACTAATTGCATCAAGTAGCCAAGAAAACCAACTCCAGCCTCTACTAGTCAACATGACCACCACCAGCCTCTAAAAGCCAACATGCTACCAGCAACCTCTTCAAGTCAACAAGACCATCCAACAACCTCTACAACACAACATGACCTCTACAAGCCTTCTACACGATCACAGTCTCCAATTACCTATTTTGAAAGCCAAGCGACCTCCACCTGGACATCACCCTCTATGTATATTACAAGCCTTCATACTAAGCTACCGCAAACCTAACCAGACTCCACCAAGAGGATCCCAGCCTTTTTCTATTGATATGATCTAGGCCAACATGGCCTCCACCAGTCTTCCACATGATCAGTGCCGAAACCTGTTGATTACATAACCCAACGTAACATCCAGTAGCCAGCCATCTATGTAGATTACTAGCCAATACAACCTCCTCTAGTCTCCTGTCCTCCAGCTTTATAAACTACTATGACCACAATCTCCTTCGCAAAGTCAAAATTGCTTGTACATGCGACCAGTAGACGTTGGCCAACAAAAACTCCACCAGCCTTGATGAGAAGCCACCACAGCCTCTACCTACATGATCACAACCTTCATACATCTATATCATGACCCAACTTGGCACCAACCTGTCTTCTACATGATCCTTGCCACCACTAATCTATAAATGAAGTCAATGCTGGAACGTTGAATGTGATGTCTACCCGCAGGTGACATGACCTCGTACAACCTCCATCAATAAGCCATCTATGTAAGTCACTAGCCTATAAGACCTCCTCTAGTCTCCTATCCTTCAGCTTTATAAGCTACTGTGACCACAATCTCCTTCAACACGGCTTCTACATTGACAGTAGACAATGGGTCAACCAAAACTCAACCAGCCTTGATGCCAATCCACCACAGCCTCCATATTTCTATAATATGACCCAACCTGTCTTCTGCATGACCATTGCCTTCATTAATCTATAAATGAAGCCACCATGTCCTCTACTTGATGGAACGTTGAGTGGATGCGATGTCTACCTGCTGGTGACAAGACCTTGCACACCCTCCATCAATGAGCTTCTTAATAACTACATGTTCTCAGGTTTCCTCCGTGTCTCACCTTAGAATGTAACTTGCTGATGTCATGTCTTCTCTCGGATAAATTGAAGATCTGAAACAGAAGAAGATATTGGCACCATGACTGATCCCATCAGATGGAGAAGGAGATACATGACTCTGTCTTCAGAGGACTCACCAGGTAGTTGTCCCCATGTTTGGACTTCAGCATATGCGCCACCTCTTTGAGGTTTCGGCAGAAGTTGGCCTCTTCTGTCCCTGCAGAGAAGGTGACGCAGATGATCCGCTCTGTGATGTAGGTGAGATCGAGCTCACAGCTGTCCTCCATGGTGTGCATCAAGCTGAAGCTCCTGTGACAAGAAGACGTTTTGGTGAGGAACCTCCAGAAGCCATAGGAGATGCTGAATCTAGAGGACCTCGGCTTCTCTTCTCTATGCCCACATTGATACTAGCACATTTTTATCATATTTCCTTGTAATCCACATATTGTTTGTGACCGCTGTAAAAAGAGACATGGTCTCCAAAACAACAAGCGCTAGCGTGATCCGGAGTCATGTGGACGCTGCAGCTAAATGGGCTTCTTCTCTCCCGAGTTCTGGTCGTTCTCAGGAAATTTCCATGCTGGATTTTATTGTGTCACATGTGATGCGAGGTATGCGAGAGCCTCACCCTATGTTCTGAGAGATGGGGGTAAGGCAGAAAGCAGCTGTCTGTGTGAGAGGGCACGACACCCCCATCTGCGCTCTAATCTGAGAACATTCTACCAAAGTGAAGCGATCAAGGAAGACGAACAGGAGCACAAAGAACAGACGACAAACCGGAGAAGTCATGGAAAGAATGGATCAGAGAGGGGGAAACGATGGAAGACCAGGGACAAACATCATACACACAAACAGATAGGTACATACATACCGTGTTTCCCCAAAAATAAGACATAATAGGGGGAGTTTGCCAAACTGCTAAATATGAGGCACCCCCCAAAAATAACACATATCAAACTTTGATGGTAGGTATTCACTGGCTGCCCGCCGCTGTTGTCCACCGCTGTATTTACTCCGGCACCACTCTGAGCTCTCTCAACCGCTGCACATGACGGGAAGCCAGCAGCCAATAGGACGGCAGCAACCGCCGGCCAATCAGACGCCAGCAGCTGCCGGCGTCTGATTGTCTGGCGGCTTCCATACATTTATGGCAGCATAGAGAGAGCTCAGTACGGAGCCCGGTGACCCGGAATACATGTAGCGATGGATCAGTGAGAGTGTGAGAGCATGTGTTTCTTTCTTTCTGCAGGTACCTTAATAAGGATATTGGGGGCTGCAAGGGGATGATGGGGGCTGTATGGGGATGATGGGCTTATTGGGGGCTGCATGGGGATATTGGGGGCTGCAAGGGGATGATGGGGGCTGTATGGGGATGATGGGCTTATTGGGGGCTGCATGGGGATATTGGGGGCTGCAAGGGGATGATGGGGGCTGCATGGCGATGAAGGGGATCATGGAATAATAAGACATCCCCTGAAAGTAAGACTAAGCGCATCTTTGGGAGCAAACA
>JARQOC010000011.1:4528172-4545979 GCA_033576535.1 Allobates femoralis
GAACCCTGGTCACCCTGTGCAGAATCAGCTCCGACCAGAACATCAGAGAAAGACTGAAATATCAACTGTGGTTCAATTCATTGTTATAAAAAGACCTCTGCTGCTGTCTGTGAATGGAAACTGGTTTATGTTTATATCTGGAGAATATAAAAACCTTCTCTAATCATAGACAAACTGTTCAATTGGTGTATTAGTGCTCTTGGAGTTGCACCCCTCTGGTCTGGTGCCCCCTCCTGTCTTCTCCCGGTGTTGCACCCCTCTGGTCTGGTGCCCCCTCCTGTCTTCTCCCAGTGTTGCACCCCTCTGGTCTGGTGCCCCCTCCTGTCTTCTCCCAGTGTTGCACCCCTCTGGTCTGGTGCCCCCTCCTGTCTTCTCCCAGTGTTGCACCCTTCTGATCTGATGCCCCCTCCTGTCTTCTCCCGGTGTTGCACCCCTCTGGTCTGGTGCCCCCTCCTGTCTCTTCTCCCAATGGCACACCCCTCTGGTCTGGTGCCCTCTCCTGTCTTATCCTGGTGTTGCACCCCTGTGGTCTGGTGCCCCCTCCGGTCTTCTCCCGATGTTGCACCCCTCTGGTCTGGTGTCCTCTCCTGTCTTATCCCAGTGTTGCACCTCTCTGGTCTGGTGCCCCCTCTTGTCTTCTCCTGGTGTAGCACCCCTCTGGTCTGGTGCCCCCTCCTGTCTTCTCCCGGTGTTGCACCCCTCTGGTCTGGTGCCCCCTCCTGTCTTCTCCCAGTGTTGCACCCCTCTGGTCTGGTGCCCCTTCCTGTTTTCTCCCGGTGTTGCACCCCTCTGGTCTGGTGCCACCTCCTGTCTTCTCCCAGTGTTGCACCCCTCTGGTCTGGTGCCCCTTCCTGTTTTCTCCCGGTGTTGCACCCCTCTGGTCTGGTGCCCTCTCCTGTCTTCTCCAGGTGTTGCACCCCTCTGGTCTGGTGCCCTCTCCTGTCTTCTCCCGGTGTTGCACCCCTCTGGTCTGATGCCCCCTCCTGTCTTCTATAATGTAACATCCTACACTCTAGACTGATACAGTGTAACAAACTGTCAGTAGATGCTGTGATTAGCTCACAGATTTGGTGTGGGGAAATGCTGTTCTCATTTTCTGGCAGCAAAGATTTTTAGAAAAGGTGAAAAATTGGTACAAAAATTATCCAGCAAAGTTTCAGAACAATTTGTTATATGATTATATTTACAGAACTAATAACATCCCTTTAAATGGAATATCCCTTTAAGTGTTTTTTGCATTGTATCCCTGATTATATGAACTTACCTGTGAGAAGCTGAGAGTCCTCACCAGACGCCTCCACGACTTCATGACAGCAAGTTCCGAAAATCACCAAAATCCCAATTAACCCTTTCCTTCTCAGGTCGTCCTCCTCCTTCACTGTCCCCCAACCTTATGTGAGGGGTGCCATTATTATTGCAAGTAATAGTAATAGAGGAAAGTTTGCAACTATAAGGAGCAGGGAGAGCAGTGATCTCCTCCCTGCAATGTTCTCTTCTCTGTAGGGTCAGGCTCTTATCAGCTGATGTGCACAGCAGCCCCATTAACGCTTCGCTTCCCGGACGGTCACGGGGAGTAAGAAGAACACAGCAAAATGGAGCAATTTCCACAATTAGCTGGAAAAATTCCTAATTCTTCAAGACTTTGTGTCACGTTGTCAAAAGTTCTGTTCTGCTGATTTTACTTATGTTTCTGGGAAAGCGGAGTGATGACCGATATAATATAACCACCATAATGGCTACTACAGGGGCCAATACTCCGCTTCTCTTAAAGGGAGTCTCCTGATACCTCTTCTATATGGAGAGATGGTCGCAGATTCCATCAAGTCAATGGGATTCATGGAATGAGACCATATTTACCGGTCACATTCACATATCTGTGAGTCACGGCCCGAGTCCAGAGTGCGATGTGTGTGTCCATCAAGAGTCTCCCGAACTCATCAGTCTCATAGATGTCTATGGAGGTGTGGAGTTAGGATCCAGAGACCAGCGGCCGCTCAGAGCATCACATACACAGATGTATAATGAGACTAAGGGACCACCATTCTCACCACAGCTGGGGGCCTGGGAATGTGCAATAAATGATTGACATACAAAGACCCCAGAAATGCAGGAGGATATGGCATCAATCTAATCAGATGGGTCCGATCGCCGGTCCTGAGAATGAGAAGGCGGCAGAGGGGTCTTTGTACTCGGGATACAGTCCTAAACCAGCACCGCAGTACAGTGTCAATTTTAGGACATGGTCATGTATCAAACTAAAACATCAGAATCATGTATCAGAATCAAGTATCAAAATCAGGTATCAGAATCAAATATCAGAATCATTTATCGGGTATCAGAGTATTTCTGAAGTTTGACTTTGTTATATGACCAAGTCCTAAAATGGTCCCTGTACCGCAGCCCCTGATAAGTTTCAGAGGTCAAAGGTCAATCAGAAACTGATGGCACATTCTAGTGATATTCCTATACTTTATAAAGTGGGAATGTAAGAGTAGGTCCATAATTACTAAAAATAATAAAGATAGGTCAATAGATGGACCTTCTTGCAGTTATTACCTGCCCTTTCAGCTTTTTTAACTTTCACACAAATTTGCGTTGTGATAATTACATTTATACATGACGAGAATATGGCAGTATATAGCAGTATATGGCGGTATACTCACTGTTGTGTCTACATGCTTCTGTGGACTCTCTGTGCTGATTGGCTGCAATACAAAAGAAAATAATCATTTAATACATTTGCTTGACATAATATAAATCCAAACTTTTAAAGTATTTGTACTTTGTAATTTTCTGTGATTTTCTCCATTCACAGTCATGACTTTGGCGCCTTCTACTAACTTGTGACCCAAATGTGCAACTGTCACCTGATCTCCCACATTGCACTTCTCCATCATTTTTGGCAGCACAGTGGCTCAGTGATTAGCACTGTATGGTGGCTCAGTGGTTAGCACTGTATATGGTGGCTCAGTGGTTAGCACTGTATGGTGGCTCAGTGGTTAGCACTGTATATGGTGGCTCAGTGGTTAGCACTGTATATGGTGGCTCAGTGGATAGCACTGTATGGTGGCTCAGTGGTTAGCACTGTATATGGTGGCTCAGTGGTTAGCACTGTATGGTGGCTCAGTGGTTAGCACTGTATACGGTGGCTCAGTGGTTAGCACTGTACGGTGGCTCAGTGGTTAGCACTGTATGGTGGCTCAGTGGTTAGCACTGTATATGGTGGCTCAGTGGTTAGCACTGTATGGTGACTCAGTGGTTAGCACTGTACATGGTGGCTCAGTGGTTAGCACTGTATATGGTGGCTCAGTGGTTAGCACTGTATAGTGGCTCAGTGGTTAGCACTGTATGGTGGCTCAGTGGTTAGCACTGTACGGTGGCTCAGTGGTTAGCACTGTACGGTGGCTCAGTGGTTAGCACTGTATATGGTGGCTCAGTGGTTAGCACTGTATATGGTGGCTCAGTGGTTAGCACTGTATGGTGGCTCAGTGGTTAGCACGGTAATAACGGTGGCTCAGTGGTTAGCACTGTATATGGTGGCTCAGTGGTTAGCACTGTATGGTGGCTCAGTGGTTAGCACTGTATAGTGGCTCAGTGGTTAGCACTGTATGGTGGCTCAGTGGTTAGCACTGTATGGTGGCTCAGTGGTTAGCACTGTATATGGTGGCTCAGTGGTTAGCACTGTATATGGTGGCTCAGTGGTTAGCACTGTATAGTGGCTCAGTGGTTAGCACTGTATGGTGGCTCAGTGGTTAGCACTGTATGGTGGCTCAGTGGTTAGCACTGTATATGGTGGCTCAGTGGTTAGCACTGTATGGTGGCTCAGTGGTTAGCACTGTATAGTGGCTCAGTGGTTAGCACTGTATATGGTGGCTCAGTGGTTAGCACTGTATGGTGGCTCAGTGGTTAGCACTGTATGGTGGCTCAGTGTTTAGCACTGTATATGGTGGCTCAGTGGTTAGCACTGTATATGGTGGCTCAGTGGTTAGCACTGTATGGTGACTCAGTGGTTAGCACTGTACATGGTGGCTCAGTGGTTAGCACTGTATGGTGGCTCAGTGGTTAGCACTGTATATGGTGGCTTAGTGGTTAGCACTGTATATGGTGGCTCAGTGGTTAGCACTGTATGGTGGCTCAGTGGTTAGCACTGTATATGGTGGCTCAGTGGTTAGCACTGTATGGTGGCTCAGTGGTTAGCACTGTATGGTGGCTCAGTGTTTAGCACTGTATATGGTGGCTCAGTGGTTAGCACTGTATATGGTGGCTCAGTGGTTAGCACTGTATGGTGGCTCAGTGGTTAGCACTGTATATGGTGGCTCAGTGGTTAGCACTGTATATGGTGGCTCAGTGGTTAGCACTGTATATGGTGGCTCAGTGGTTAGCACTGTATGGTGGCTCAGTGGTTAGCACTGTATGGTGGCTCAGTAGTTAGCACTGTATATGGTGGCTCAGTGGTTAGCACTGTATATGGTGGCTCAGTGGTTAGCACTGTATATGGTGGCTCAGTGGTTAGCACTGTATATGGTGGCTCAGTGGTTAGCACTGTATATGGTGGCTCAGTGGTTAGCACTGTATGGTGGCTCAGTGGTTAGCACTGTATATGGTGGCTCAGTGGTTAGCACTGTATACGGTGGCTCAGTGGTTAGCACTGTATATGGTGGCTCAGTGGTTAGCACTGTATATGGTGGCTCAGTGGTTAGCACTGTATTGTGGCTCAGTGGTTAGCACTGTATGGTGACTCAGTGGTTAGCACTGTATATGGTGGCTCAGTGGTTAGCATTGTATGGTGGCTCAGTAGTTAGCACTGTATATGGTGGCTCAGTGGTTAGCACTGTATATGGTGGCTCAGTGGTTAGCACTGTATATGGTGGCTCAGTGGGTAGCACTGTATATGGTGGCTCAGTGGTTAGCACTGTATGGTGGCTCAGTGGTTAGCACTGTATGGTGGCTCAGTAGTTAGCACTGTATATGGTGGCTCAGTGGTTAGCACTGTATGGTGGCTCAGTGGTTAGCACTGTATGGTGGCTCAGTGGTTAGCACTGTATGGTGGCTCAGTGGTTAGCACTGTATATGGTGGCTCAGTGGTTAGCACTGTATGGTGGCTCAGTGGTTAGCACTGTATATGGTGGCTCAGTGGTTAGCATTGTATGGTGGCTCAGTGGTTAGCACTGTATGGTGGCTCAGTGGTTAGCACTGTATATGGTGGCTCAGTGGTTAGCCCTGTATATGGTGGCTCAGTGGTTAGCACTGTATGGTGGCTCAGTGGTTAGCACTGTATACAGTGGCTCAGTGGTTAGCACTGTATACGGTGGCTCAGTGGTTAGTGCTGTATGGTGGCTCAGTGGTTAGCACTGTATATGGTGGCTCAGTGGTTAGCATTGTATGGTGGCTCAGTGGTTAGCACTGTATGGTGGCTCAGTGGTTAGCACTGTATATGGTGGCTCAGTGGTTAGCACTGTAATGGTGGCTCAGTGGTTAGCACTGTATGGTGGCTCAGTGGTTAGCACTGTATATGGTGGCTCAGTGGTTAGCACTGTATATGGTGGCTCAGTGGTTAGCACTGTATATGGTGGCTCAGTGGTTAGCACTGTATATGGTGTCTCAGTGGTTAGCACTGTATATGGTGGCTCAGTGGTTAGCACTGTGTATGGTGGCTCAGTGGTTAGCACTGTATGGTGGCTCAGTGGTTAGCACTGTAGGTGGCTCAGTGGTTAGCACTGTATGGTGGCTCAGTGGTTAGCACTGTATATGGTGGCTCAGTGGTTAGCACTGTATGGTGGCTCAGTGGTTAACATTGTATGGAGGCTCAGTGGTTAGCACTGTATGGTGGGCTCAGTGGTTAGCACTGTAGGTGGCTCAGTGGTTAGCACTGTATATGGTGGCTCAGTGGTTAGCACTGTATGGTGGCTCAGTGGTTAGCACTGTATGGTGGCTCAGTGGTTAGCACTGTATGGTGGCTCAGTGGTTAGCACTGTATGGTGGCTCAGTGGTTAGCACTGTATAGGTGGCTCAGTGGTTAGCACGTATTGGTGGCTCAGTGGTTAGCACTGTATGGTGGCTCAGTGGTTAGCACTGTATGGTGGCTCAGTGGTTAGCACTGTATGGTGGCTCAGTGGTTAGCACTGTATATGGTGGCTCAGTGGTTAGCACTGTATATGGTGGCTCAGTGGTTAGCACTGTATGGTGGCTCAGTGGTTAGCACTGTATCGGTGGCTCAGTGGTTAGCACTGTATAGGTGGCTCAGTGGTTAGCCGTATGGTGGCTCAGTGGTTAGCACTGTATATGGTGGCTCAGTGGTTAGCATTGTATGGTGGCTCAGTGGTTAGCACTGTATGGTGGCTCAGTGGTTAGCACTGTATATGGTGGCTCAGTGGTTAGCACTGTATATGGTGGCTCAGTGGTTAGCACTGTATGGTGGCTCAGTGGTTAGCACTGTATGGTGGCTCAGTGGTTAGCACTGTATGGTGGCTCAGTGGTTAGCACTGTATATGGTGGCTCAGTGGTTAGCACTGTATATGGTGGCTCAGTGGTTAGCACTGTATATGGTGGCTCAGTGGTTAGCACTGTATATGGTGCTCAGTGGTTAGCACTGTATGGTGGCTCAGTGGTTAGCACTGTGTATGGTGGCTCAGTGGTTAGCACTGTATATGGTGGCTCAGTGGTTAGCACTGTATGGTGGCTCAGTGGTTAGCACTGTATATGGTGCTCAGTGGTTAGCACTGTATATGGTGGCTCAGTGGTTAGCACTGTATGGTGGCACAGTGGTTACACTGTATGGGGCTCAGTGGTTAGCACTGTATGGTGGTTCAGTGGTTAGCACTGTACGGTGGCTCAGTGGTTAGCACTGTTATGGTGGCTCAGTGGTTAGCACTGTATGGTGGCTCAGTGGTTAGCACTGTATGGTGGCTCAGTGGTTAGCACTGTATGGTGGCTCAGTGGTTAGCACTGTATGGTGGCTCAGTGGTTAGCACTGTATGGTGGCTCAGTGGTTAGCACTGTATATGGTGGCTCAGTGGTTAGCACTGTATGGTGGCTCAGTGGTTAGTAGCTGTATGGTGGCTCAGTGGTTAGCACTGTATATGGTGGCTCAGTGGTTAGCCTGTAATGGTGGCTCAGTGGTTAGCACTGTATAGGTGGCTCAGTGGTTAGCACTGTATGGTGGCTCAGTGGTTAGTGACTGTATGGTGGCTCAGTGGTTAGCTGATATGGTGGCTCAGTGGTTAGCACTGTATGGTGGCTCAGTGGTTAGCACTGTATGGTGGCTCAGTGGTTAGCATGTATGGTGGCTCAGTGGTTAGCACTGTATATGGTGGCTCAGTGGTTAGCACTGTATGGTGGCTCAGTGGTTAGCACTGTATGGTGGCTCAGTGGTTAGCACTGATGGTGGCTCAGTGGTTAGCACTGTATGGTGGCTCAGTGGTTAGCACTGTATATGGTGGCTCAGTGGTTAGCACTGTATATGGTGGCTCAGTGGTTAGCACTGTAATGGTGCTCAGTGGTTAGCACTGTTATGGTGCTCAGTGGTTAGCACTGTATATGGTGGCTCAGTGGTTAGCACTGTATGGTGGCTCAGTGGTTAGCACTGTATGGTTGCTCAGTGGTTAGCACTTATGGTGGCTCAGTGGTTAGCACTGTATATGGTGGTCAGTGTTAGCACTGTATATGGTGGCTCAGTGGTCACTGTATGGCCAGTGTTACATGTATGGTGGCTCAGTGGTTAGCACTGTATGGTGGCTCAGTGGTTAGCACTGTATAGGTGGCTCAGTGGTTAGCACTGTATGGTGGCTCAGTGGTTAGCACTGTATGGTGGCTCAGTGGTTAGCACTGTATGGTGGCTCAGTGTTAGCACTGTAGGTGGCTCAGTGGTTAGCACTGTATGGTGGCTCAGTGGTTAGCCTGTATATGGTGGCTCAGTGGTTAGCACTGTTATGGTGCTCAGTGGTTAGCATGTATGGTGGCTCAGTGGTTAGCACTGTATATGGTGGCTCAGTGGTTATGCTGTATGGTGCTCATGTGGTATAGTGCCTGGTATATGGTGGCTCAGTGGTTAGCACTGTATGGTGGCTCAGTGGTTAGCACTGTTATGGTGGCTCAGTGGTTAGCACTGTATGGTGGCTCAGTGGTTAGCACTGTATGGTGGCTCAGTGGTTGCACTGTATGGTTAGGTACACGTTGGTATAGCACTGTATGGTGGCTCAGTGGTTAGCACTGTATGGTGGCTCTAGCACAGGTGTCAGGGTTAGCACTGTATTGGTGGCTCAGTGGTTAGCACTGTATGGTGGCTCAGTGGTTAGCACTGTATATGGTGGCTCAGTGGTTAGCACTGTATATGGTGGCTCAGTGGTTAGCACTGTATATGGTGGCTCAGTGGTTAGCACTGATATGGTGGCTCAGTGGTTAGCACTGATATGGTGGCTACAGTGGTTAGCACTGTAATGGTGGCTCAGTGGTTAGCACTGTATATGGTGGCTCAGTGGTTAGCACGTATATGGTGGCTCAGTGGTTTAGCACTGTATATGTGTGGGCTCAGTGGTTAGCACTGTAATGGAGGCTCAGTGGTTAGCACTGTTATGGTGGCTCAGTGGTTAGCACTGTAGGTGGCTCAGTGGTTAGCACTGTATAGTGCTATGTTAGCACTGTATGGGCTCAGTGGTTATGCACTGTATGGTGGCTCAGTGTTAGCACTGTATGGTGGCTCAGTGGTTAGCACTGTATGGTGGCTCAGTGGTTAGACACTGTATATGGTGGCTCAGTGGTTAGCACTGTATGGTGGCTCAGTGGTTAGCACTGTATATGGTGGCTCAGTGGTTAGCATGTATGGTGCTCAGTGGTTAGTACTGTATGGTGGCTCAGTGGTTAGCACTGTATATGGTGGCTCAGTGGTTAGCATGTAATGTGGCTCAGTGGTTAGCACTGTATGGTGGCTCAGTGGTTAGCACTGTACGGTGGCTCAGTGGTTAGCACTGTATATGGTGGCTCAGTGGTTAGCACTGTATGGTGGCTCAGTGGTTAGCACTGTTATGTGGCTCAGTGGTTAGCACTGTAGGTGGCTCAGTGGTTAGCACTGTATTGGTGGCTCAGTGGTTAGCACTGTATATGGTGGCTCAGTGGTTAGCACTGTATATGGTGGCTCATGGTTTAGACTGTATGGTGCTCAGTGGTTAGCACTGTATAGGTGGCTCAGTGGTTAGCACTGTATGGTGGCTCAGTGGTTAGCACTGTATGGTGGCTCAGTGGTTAGCACTGTATGGTGCTCAGTGGTTAGCACTGTATATGGTGGCTCAGTGGTTAGCACTGTATATGGTGGACTCAGTGGTTAGCACTGTATATGGTGGCCAGTGGTTAGCACTGTATGGTGGCTCAGTGGTTAGCACTGTATGTGGCTCAGTGGTTAGCACTGTATGGTGGCTCAGAGGTTAGCACTGTATATGGTGGCTCAGTGGTTAGCACTGTATATGGTGGCTCAGTGGTTAGCACTGTATATGGTGGCTCAGTGGTTAGCACTGTATGGTGGCTCAGTGGTTAGCACTGTATGGTGGCTCAGTGGTTAGCACTGTTATGGTGGCTCAGTGGTTAGCACTGTATATGGTGGCTCAGTGGTTAGCACTGTATGGTGGCTCAGTGGTTAGCACTGTATTGGTGGCTCAGTGGTTAGCACTGTATGGTGGCTAGTGGTAGCATGTTATGGAATGCCAGCTCAAGATTAGCAACACTGTATACGGTGGGCTCAGTGGTTGCACTGTATGGTGGCTCAGTGGTTTAGACTGTATCGGTGGCTCAGTGGTTAGCACTGTATACGGATGGACTCAGTGGTTAGCACATGTATGGTGGCTCAATGTAGGTTAGCACTGTAATGGTGGCGTCAGTAGGTTAGGCATGTATGGTGGCTCAGTGGTTAAGCAACTCGTATGGTGTCTCAGTGTTATAACATGTATAAGTGTTGGCTCAGTGGTTAGCACTGTATATGGTGGCTCAGTGGTTAGCACTGTAGGAGGACTCAGTGAGTTAGCAACTGTATGGTGGCTCAGTGGTTAGCACTGTAATGGTGGCCAGTGGTTAGCATATGTATATGGTCTGGCTCAGTGGTTAGCACTGTTATATGGTGCTATGGTTAGGCACTGTAATGGTGGCTCAGTGGTTAGCACTTTAATGGTGTCTCAGTGGTTAGCACTGTAATGGTGGTCAAGTGGTATAGCAATGTATGGTGGCTCAGTGGTTAGCACTGTATATGGTGGCTCAGTGGTTAGCACTTATGTATCATGGTTAGCACTAATGTGTATTAGCACTGTATATGGTGGCTCAGTGGTTAGCACTGTATGGTGGCAGTGTTAATGTATGGACTCAGTGGTTAGCACTGTATATGTGGTCTCAGTGGTTAGCACTTTGTAGGTGGCTCAGTGGTTAGCACTGTTATATGGTGGCTCAGTGGTTAGCACTGTATGGTGTAATGGGACAAAATGCCGGAATGCCCGCGCTGCCACCAAGAATCACCAGGAAACAAAGAGTTAACTGGGCAGATTTTTCTTTTATTCTATCCTACGCGTTTCAGAGCCTCTATCCGAGCTCCTTCCTCAGGGAACATCAAGAGCACAATGGAAACAATCTTATATAAACACAAAAAAGCGCCAAAAATCAGTGACAGCCCCTGTGATGTGGCGTCAGCAACAGGGTGGATCAGAGTGTGACATCACAATGTTTGTAAACAATACATCGTAGAAACTGTCAGAATTCACAATATGTTTCATACAGTTGATCACAAAGTAGATTTGCTATTTCTTTTTAAGTCGGTGAGATCGCTTATTAAATTTCACAAATAGAAGAAAGAATTAAGAAAAAGAAGAAGAAAAAAAGAAAAGAAAAAAAGGGGGGAGAGAGCTGTGTTTGAACTCATGAGTGAAAAACATATATATATGTTGTTCTGACTTAGAGTGTAGTATGTTTAGCTAGTTGTGCTATATAGTCTGATGGAAAACTCCATTAATTTGTATATTTGCAAGGAGAGAAATTTCATTAAAAATGATGTGTTGATAAATGTGAGGAAAGTTCTAATAAAGAATATACACATACATACATATACATATACACACACATATACATATATATACATACATACATACATACACATATATACACACATATGAGAGGGTTCTATGGGATATTCTCTTGTGCAGTTATATAAATTAATCTAGTGGAGGAAATATATAAATATAAGGATCTCATAAATAATCTATATATATATATAAAAATTATAAAAATTATAAAAAATATATTAATAATGGTATACATATATTAATAACATATATATATAATTTACTTGTCAGGACTAAGAAAAGAGTAGTGGACTGTTTAAAAGTTCTAAAAAATTCATTTCAGTTGCTTTTTACAAAAACTAAGAATGGTCAAAAATGTGCCTAAAGGGAATGTAGGAAAAAATAATATATATATATATATATATATATATATATTTTTTTAGTAAAAACTGCCTTGTTAAAATATCTTATTTAAAAATAGCCTTTAATATGTTAAAAAATAGTAAAAAATAGATTAAAAATGAGGGGTAAAAAAGTATAGAAAAATATGTATTGTAATATGATTAAAAATGGTATATAAATATATCTAAAGAATGTGTGAATTTATATATCTTTGAAATATAGGCGATATCCCTAAAAAAGTCAGTAGATGGCGCCAGAGGGTTGTCTGAGCTCTGCGTGCCTCGGCTTTAGAGCTTGATACAATGTTGCAGGTTCTAATTATGATAGACAGAATAAGTGTGTGTGGAGTGTGCCTCCAATTAAGCCCCAGAATTCCACTTAGGAGAAAATCTGAGAGTCAGAACCTCATAGGTTCTGTTCCTCATGATTACATAGAGTGTAATTTTATTGATCTTGTTAAAAAAGAAGGAAGGGAAAGTGTAGTGAGATTTATTAGTGTAGTAAATTAATTAGGAGCGTGGCAGGAGTGTGCCTGAGATTAAATCTTCATTACAATGTTGCTACTTTGCCTATTAGTGCGTGTGTCTTCAATCTATATGTTGAAAACTAAGTTGTAAAAAGTAGAATGGGTGAAGAAGAAGCGTTTAGTGAATGGGGAGCATTCATAAAACTTCATCAGGGTAAATAGGGAAGAAGAAGAAGATTCTGTAATAGTGAAATAGTGAAATAAAAACTATATGTATAGTGATACAAAAAATATATATAGTGAGATAAAAAAATATATATATAGTGAGATAAAAAATGGGAACTTCAGAGTATATATAGAAATATAAATATAAGAAGTAAAAAATATACAGTTGTGCCTAGACTTATAAGTATTTAAAAGATATATAATGATAATAAATATAATGATAATAAATATAAATATAGCAGTACTTTAATAAAAACATGATTATATATTCACAGGACCATAAGAGCAGACCTATCTGAAGTGGGCCAACAGAAGGAGAAAAATCTATAAACATATATTACAACCAGGGTTTTTTTAGGAGATAATTTCTGAGATAATATTTAATCCTCTAGGAGCCAGTGTGTTCATCTTATATATCCAGTATTTCTCTCTCTTATTGAGAGCACCCAATCTATTAGCGGTGTTCTCAGGAATATGATCTATGGCTATAACTTTCAGTCCCCCATAATTTCTATTGTGGTGTACATCAAAATGATTTGACACCCCATGCTGTCTAAAACCATTCTTAATATTGGATCTATGCTTATTAATCCTATTGTGGAGCTCCTGTGTTGTACGGCCAATATATTGTAGGTTACAGGGACATTGTAGTAGATATATGACAAATTTTGTGTTGCAATTTATTTTGTGGGATATCTGAAATATTTCACCAGTGGAATTGGAAACAAATTCTTTAGTTGGTGTCATCATTTTACAGCATAGACAACGCTTATTACCACAGCGGTTGGTACCTTTGTTTGTTTGATCTGAGTTTATTTGTTGTTTGTGGGAAGGTGTTCTCAATCTACTGGGGGCAACAATACTTTTAATTGTGGGGGCCCTTCTGAAGGTTATTCCAGGACGATCTGGTAATATTTTTCCCAAAATCGGGTCATTTAACAGTATAGGCCAATGTTTGTTCAAAATATTTTAATCTCTCTATGTCTTTTATTAAATGTGGTTATAAGATTAAAATTAAAAGGGGTATCTTCTGACTTTACATTTTTTTCTTTCTGTTTCAAAAGAGAATCCTGTGAAATTTTGCTGCTCTCTTTAAATGCATTTTCTATCAGTTTAGTAGGATATTCACGTGTCCTAAATCTCTTTTTTAGGACTTCTGATTGTTCAATAAAATTATCATTATGGGAACAATTCTTCCTAATCCTTTTGAACTGGTTAACAGGGATGTTCCTAAGCCATTTATTGTAGTGTCCACTTGTGAAGTGGACATAACTATTTCGGTCCACTTGTTTAAAAAAGGTTTTTGTTAATACATGATCTTTCTCTCGATAGATTGTTAGATCCAGGAAGTCAATAGTGGTCCTATGTGAATGGGGTTCAAATTTAAGACCCCATGAATTATTATACAGGATATGCAAGAAATCATCAGAGTCACTCAAATCATCATCCCATATGATAAAAATATCATCAATGAATCTTTTAAATAACAATAGTCCCTTGTTATGTGGATTGTCATATACATGAATGTTCTGAAAGATACCCATAAACAAATTTGCATATCCACATGCCACCTTTGACCCCATCGCAGTCCCTTTCACTTGATGGTAGAACTGTCCCAAGAATGTAAAAAAATTGTTCTTTAAAATGAAATTGAGACCATCCTTGATGAAATTTCTCTGTTTCAAGGGGATCCTACTGTCATATTGTAATACATTTTCAAACACACATAATTCCAATCTCATGATCAATGTTCGTGTAGAGAGATGCCACGTCCAAAGTTATAAATTTATAAGATTCCTTCCATCTAATTTCTTTTAAAATGTGGATCAATTGGGTTGAATCCTTTATGTAGCTATCAAGTAGTGTGACATGATCCTGTAATATTCTGTCAATATAACTTGCCAGATTGCTGCTTAAAGAGCCAATCCCCGAAATGATAGGTCTTCCTGGTGGATTTCTCAAATTTTTATGTATCTTAGGCAAGTGATATAGGAAGGGTACTGTTGGACTCCTATTAGTCAAAAACTTCTTCTCTTTTTCATTGATGGTGCCCTCAGTGAATGAATTTTTGATGAACATATTAAAAGCCTTAGTAAGTGCTGGATATGGATCAGTATCAATTTTTTTATAATATGTGGTATCTGATAGTATAGTCATCGCCTCATTCACATAGTCATTATAATTCTGAATTACTATGCCTCCACCTTTATCTGCACATCTTATCACAATATCACTGTTTTTTTGTAAGTTTGTCAAAGCCTTTCTTTCTTCCTTTGTCATGTTATCACTTGATCTGGTTCTGGTCTTATTAAGGGAACCTAAATCGTTCAATACCATTTCTTGGAAGGTCTCAACATGATGTCCCTTGCTTGTTAATGGATAAAAATTGCTCCCCATCTTAATTTTCGGATGGAAGGATATATCATTATCATTCTCATTAGTGTTTATAGGGTCATTTGCTTGTGTGGCAAAGTGTCTTTTTAGTGTTAAATTACGTACATATTTATGTATATCAACAAATAGGTCCAGGTCATCAGGATTATTAGATGGACAAAATGATAGTCCTTTATTAAGCACACGTTTTTCTGTCTCATTCAAAGTATAGTCAGATAAATTAATAATGTTATTTTCACTGATCATTATAGGGCAAATGTGACTCTCCCTTTCTTCTTTGTTTTTTCTATTTTTTCTTTTTCCTCTGCAACCTCTTCTAGTTTTCTTTTCCCTAGTACTGGGCTGAAAAAGGACGTTATTGTATTTTGCTGGTTTGCTAAGTTTAAAAAAGGGACCAAACCAGTGTTGTTGGTGTTGGTGTTATCAATTATGACTACTTTATTTTTACATGATTCTCCGGGTGTTGTAAGTTTAGTCAGAAGGGCTGCTGAGCTGGTCGCTTTTCTGCTATCTGTAGATGTTGAAGGTAAACTGGTTGTAGCCTTCTTAGTATCATGTAAGACAATGGGCCGTAGGGGTCTTTCCCTATTGATCCTAGTGATCTGTTCTTTGATCTTATTTAAATGGTCTTCCTCCGATACTATATTCACTATTGGTGTTGAATTCTCAATAATTTTCCCTTCTTTTGGTCCTTCATGCACAATTGCTTTAATTGTCACTGTGTTATTTGATCTCACTATATTTTTATTGGTACTCTCATTTAATTCTGCCATTGTATTATTAGTATTCTGTTCTAATTGGGCAGCTTTCTTTCTAGATTCAATTATATCCCAGTCAGCATCAATGAATGCAGATTCAGTGGCAGAAGTCAGTGATTCATCATCACAGGTGTCAGAGGATCCCAGCTCATTAGTAGTAGTCTCTAAATCATCTCCTGTTAGATTTTTTTCTTCTTCCTCAAGTGGACACTACAATAAATGGCTTAGGAACATCCCTGTTAACCAGTTCAAAAGGATTAGGAAGAATTGTTCCCATAATGATAATTTTATTGAACAATCAGAAGTCCTAAAAAAGAGATTTAGGACACGTGAATATCCTACTAAACTGATAGAAAATGCATTTAAAGAGAGCAGCAAAATTTCACAGGATTCTCTTTTGAAACAGAAAGAAAAAAATGTAAAGTCAGAAGATACCCCTTTTAATTTTAATCTTATAACCACATTTAATAAAAGACATAGAGAGATTAAAAATATTTTGAACAAACATTGGCCTATACTGTTAAATGACCCGATTTTGGGAAAAATATTACCAGATCGTCCTGGAATAACCTTCAGAAGGGCCCCCACAATTAAAAGTATTGTTGCCCCCAGTAGATTGAGAACACCTTCCCACAAACAACAAATAAACTCAGATCAAACAAACAAAGGTACCAACCGCTGTGGTAATAAGCGTTGTCTATGCTGTAAAATGATGACACCAACTAAAGAATTTGTTTCCAATTCCACTGGTGAAATATTTCAGATATCCCACAAAATAAATTGCAACACAAAATTTGTCATATATCTACTACAATGTCCCTGTAACCTACAATATATTGGCCGTACAACACAGGAGCTCCACAATAGGATTAATAAGCATAGATCCAATATTAAGAATGGTTTTAGACAGCATGGGGTGTCAAATCATTTTGATGTACACCACAATAGAAATTATGGGGGACTGAAAGTTATAGCCATAGATCATATTCCTGAGAACACCGCTAATAGATTGGGTGCTCTCAATAAGAGAGAGAAATACTGGATATATAAGATGAACACACTGGCTCCTAGAGGATTAAATATTATCTCAGAAATTATCTCCTAAAAAAACCCTGGTTGTAATATATGTTTATAGATTTTTCTCCTTCTGTTGGCCCACTTCAGATAGGTCTGCTCTTATGGTCCTGTGAATATATAATCATGTTTTTATTAAAGTACTGCTATATTTATATTTATTATCATTATATTTATTATCATTATATATCTTTTAAATACTTATAAGTCTAGGCACAACTGTATATTTTTTACTTCTTATATTTATATTTCTATATATACTCTGAAGTTCCCATTTTTTATCTCACTATATATATATTTTTTTATCTCACTATATATATTTTTTGTATCACTATACATATAGTTTTTATTTCACTATTTCACTATTACAGAATCTTCTTCTTCTTCCCTATTTACCCTGATGAAGTTTTATGAATGCTCCCCATTCACTAAACGCTTCTTCTTCACCCATTCTACTTTTTACAACTTAGTTTTCAACATATAGATTGAAGACACACGCACTAATAGGCAAAGTAGCAACATTGTAATGAAGATTTAATCTCAGGCACACTCCTGCCACGCTCCTAATTAATTTACTACACTAATAAATCTCACTACACTTTCCCTTCCTTCTTTTTTAACAAGATCAATAAAATTACACTCTATGTAATCATGAGGAACAGAACCTATGAGGTTCTGACTCTCAGATTTTCTCCTAAGTGGAATTCTGGGGCTTAATTGGAGGCACACTCCACACACACTTATTCTGTCTATCATAATTAGAACCTGCAACATTGTATCAAGCTCTAAAGCCGAGGCACGCAGAGCTCAGACAACCCTCTGGCGCCATCTACTGACTTTTTTAGGGATATCGCCTATATTTCAAAGATATATAAATTCACACAGGCTCAGTGGTTAGCACTGTACGGTGGCTCAGTGGTTAGCACTGTATGGTGGCTCAGTGGTTAGCACTGTATATGGTGGCTCAGTGGTTAGCACTGTACGGTGGCTCAGTGGTTAGCACTGTATACGGTGGCTCAGTGGTTAGCACTGTATGGTGGCTCAGTGGTTAGCACTGTATATGGTGGCTCAGTGGTTAGCACTGTATGGTGGCTCAGTGGTTAGCACTGTATATTGTGGCTCAGTGGTTAGCACTGTACGGTGGCTCAGTGGTTAGCACTGTATATGGTGGCTCAGTGGTTAGCACTGTATATGGTGGCTCAGTGGTTAGCACTGTATATGGTGGGTCAGTGGTTAGCACTGTATATGGTGGCTCAGTGGTTAGCACTGTATGGTGGCTCAGTGGTTAGCACTGTATATGGTGGCTCAGTGGTTAGCACTGTATATGGTGGCTCAGTGGTTAGCACTGTATATGGTGGCTCAGTGGTTAGCACTGTATATGGTGGCTCAGTGGTTAGCACTGTATATGGTGGCTCAGTGGTTAGCACTGTATATGGTGGCTCAGTGGTTAGCACTGTA